>KK113248.1:398358-424433 GCA_000611955.2 Stegodyphus mimosarum
AAGAGTTTCTAAATTATTTTTGTTTACTTAAAAATAAAGAGTTCTTAAATTACTTTTGTTTTGCTTTTAATAATTTCGTTTCCTACCCATTGACCTTTAATCGGTATTCCTAGTCTTTTTACTTGCTTAATTTCTCAAAATTCTAACTAGTTTAATTTCATTTTAATATCTTTTTGAGTATTTTTCAACATTTGATTTTACTTTTGGTTTTGCATTTTACTTTTTTTTTTTGAATCTTCTGCTTCCTCAACAATTATTCACATATGCTAATTTGTCTTAGATTTAAAAAAAAATTTTGAGATTAATTTTTAGGATTATGTATTTTTTATTTTATGTTTTTTATTTATTTTTCTCATGGTTTTAAATACGTACGCTTAATTTAGCTATGCTCTTAGAATTTAAATGATATTGTAAATTGATTCACAGCAATAATTAATTTAATTTTTACAATTATAATTAATTTTAAATTTATTTGCTTTTTACAAATAGAGAATACTTGTTAAATTCAAATTTCATTCTTTGCAGCAATGGCGCAAGAGAATTTTTAAAATTTTTGTAAATTTTTAAAATTATTTTTAAAATTTAACTTAACTTTGCTGTTTTCTTGTAAATATATGTATATACATATCCACTCTGTTACTCGGCTCAGTGAGCTCAGTCTTTTTTACGCTTATATGTTGGTAAATTGTACATTTTTTGCTTTAAATGTGTTTGGATTATGTTGTTCTTATCTTCCGGTTAAAGTTTTTATGCGTTTAGTAAATCTTCAGGCTAGATTTGTAGAATTATCAACAATTTAAAAGTTGCTTAAGTGCGGCTAAGCCTAATCATTTTTCTCATGGCGGACGTATTTGTTTACATTTGAAACTTAATAGAATATTGGATTTGTTGCCAATCTAGAGAAATTAAGCTTCGCCACAACAAAGGCAACGCCTTCTTTTATTATTCCCAATTAAATCATGCTTAATCCATTCAGGAATTTATTCGAGGAAATAAGTGTTTAAGATTTACTTCGTAATTTTTAATATAGATATTTTGAGTTTTTATGCATTTGTGCCTTGTCGCGAAGGGAGAACTGAATAATTGAATGAGAAATACTGAATCGTTAATACATCGTTGATTTATTATAGTATTTGAATAGAACACATGGCAACGATTATATAATTCTTCAGATGATATACATCATTTTTGTACATTCTGAGTTATAAAATGAATGAGATGTAACGCTGTTAAGTAAGCCTAACTTCAGAGTGTCGCTTCTGTTATCAAATATAGTGAATTTTAAGAGTCCATTTATTCTATTGTGATTTATGCATTATCAACGGAGTAGCTTTAATTCAATCCAATAAGTTTAAATGAAATGCGCATAATTTAATAATCCGTACAAGGAAATCATGTGCTGTACACATCAGAGTCTTTAAGCGGCTTTCAAAGCAGCATTGAGAGTTTCTCGTAGAAATTTGTGTTTCTGTTATGGATTTTTATAATGAAATAGGAAATTTGGTGAGGATGAAAAATATCTGAATGCAAAAACTTGTTTTCTGTTTTGTTTTCCTTCATACTCATCATTCAGTACGATTCAGATACTCTTGCTGCCACTTATTGTCACATGATAATATTATGAAATTATAATACTTCTTCCCATTTTGTCCTTCAGCTGTGGTAACACCATACAGAAAATTTATAAAGTTAAGGAAAATTATAGTAAAAATGTTCCAGATAAAAGGACTTCATTTTTATAAGGATTGACAAATATAGAAACTTCTGTCTTGCTTTCTCTGTACAAGAACAGTTTCAGCTGGTGAAATACTGGCCCCACAGATTGAGCGAAAAGATGTAGGATTTTTCAGTTTATATTAATTACGCAATTTCTACAAGCAGCTGCGCTTTTATAAAATTCATCTGTAACATTTAAATTGAACTAAAAATTAACCACAGTTATAATGAAACTGAAAAACTCTGAAACTCTGAAAATTGCTTCTGTTTTTTTTTTTTTTTTGGTTCTCCGTCCTCTCTTAAGGCTGTAACGCTAAAGCCAGATGCAGATTTAAGAGATCAGGAAAGTCACAATCATGAAGGTCTCACATCCTAAAGCACTTCAGTATCGTTTTTCGGATTCAAAAAGAAGCAGTGAAAACAGTAAACATATTCTGTGCCAGACTGCTAGAAGTTCCAATGACATGATCCTGTACTTCATAAATCCACCACCGGCTAAAGTTACTTTTATTTTATAAATACAAGTTTTATATCAGTCACATTTTGACTACATTTTAGTTAACTAATTTTACTTCTGTGATAAGGAAAATCGATGAATGATTCTGGCACCTACCATTACGGGTCCTGAAATACCTGTTCTTGTTGCCAATGCTCTCTTGTCTGAGTTATAGTCAGCACAAGCCCACGAAATTCCTCGTGACAAGAAGCGCAAATTTATGTCTGTGGTTGGCAACAGCCTTGAGCACCTTACAGGTGGCAGTGCGATTTATCTCAGTTCCGTCCCCCAAGTTTCGTGGAGAGCACCCCAGGGGACTGGTCTGAGGGTCTCCCACTCTTCTTCTCCTACCATCAACCTCTCAAAAGGACTTTCGACTCGCCGCATATTTAGAATTCCCCATGTCGCACGGGCACTATACATTTACAAACATCAGTGCCTTCTCTGGCATCCGAACCCAAGCTCTTCGGCTCAGCAGTCAGCGACGCTAACCACAATACCGGTTGGGAGGCCTGAAATACCTAAAGATTTGCAGAACATTTACACAGACATAGCTTTACGGAGCAATGAAACATGAAAAATAATCTATGCCTTCTCCGATATTCGAATCACGGATCTCATAGTTTATTAGATTGATATCGCTTACACCACAAAAGCACAAATGCTGGAATGCAATGATTCCTTTTATATTTAAATATATGCAGAAATATTACTATGATCAAAATGTATGGAGAATATTTCGTTTAGAACTCGCGTATATGCATGAAAATGCATGTTAAATGTCTTCGGAAGTTACTTCAGAAGAATACGACTTTTACTGGCATCTGCCAGCAAATCTTATTTCATTTCTTTCACCATTTAAAAATGGGTTCATTTCTAAATGAGTTCCTGAGCTATTTGAATTTTAGGAATTGTATTTTGAAAGAACATTTAGGTTTGTATTACGTCACTTCTCGAGTTGCACCGAAAACGTTGTATTTTTCCTAAATCAGCGTATTTAAATGCCCTAGATAAAGTGTTCTAAGGCGAAACTTTCTTAATACGTATCATTACTAGTAGCGAAATATAAGTCTACACTTATGATAGAAAAAGAGTTCAACCATCGCGCTCGAAAGTTGAAAAAGACCCAAAAGACCGCTTTAAGGCCGGTCTAAAATCAAAATAATGTCGATTGAATTTCTACCGACTGGTCAAAGTATTAAAAAAACTATTACTTGAGTGTTTTATGGCGTATGCGAAAAGCAATTCATTGAAAACGAGGCGTATTGCGGCGAAATAATTCATTTGTTTTGCGCTAGAATAAGATTCTAATGCTTCTAATGTTTTGCAAAATGAACAATATGAAAAATTAATTATTTCCTTTAAGATTTAAAGCAGCTTGTTCCATTTACAGAACACATTTGGATTCTATCGTTTCTTTAATTATCTTATCAATATTCAAATATTAATAAATATTTTTTGTTTCGTATGCATTACATTTATGTAATTTGAAAACAGGCTTCCTGACTTATTACAGTCACGTAGGCTGATTAAACATACGGAAGTCGTTTAATGATTAAAAAAGAGAGATGACTTGCTACGGATTAAAATGAATCGCTTAGGGATGCAGAGAAACATGTTTCACTGTACAGTCGCATAGGCCGATTAAACGAAAGGACGTTGGTTAACGATAAAAAAGAAGTGAAATTCATAACTTGTTGCGGATTAAAATTAATCGCTTAGGGATGCAGAGAGACATTTTATTATTCTATCATTTTTTGCCCACTAAGAAAACCTGTGAAAGACTCTAATGTGATGTTTACTCATTCTAAAAGGAAGAAAGAAAAAAAGAACGGACAACTAATTGAATTACAAAAATTAATTGTTCTTATTCTGTATTTGAAATGGAATGTTATGACTTCTTCCTTCAATAAATATTTATTGCTCGTAATCTTAATAACAAAAAATACCATTAAGATAAAAGGACATCTGCTGTTTCCTTTGATAGAATCTTTTTGTTATCCTTGGATAAACTTAAACTTTTTCCATGATATTAAATGTCATGACATTGTAATAAATAAAGGTATTTAAAGTGTGAAACACTCTGATTAAATTCCGTGACACCAAAAGTATTAAAAGAACGAAATGAACGAAACTCGTAAACCAAATGAAGGTTTGCACCTTCATTTCTTTTATGCTATCTACATATGATTTATTTATTTAATAATGAGCTAAATGCCAGTATTGGATGTTTTACTGTTTATTTATGTGTGTAAATGTTTCAAAAATTTAAGAAAAGTTCGGATTAGGTCTTAAAAAAGTTTATCTCTTTCCTTACAAAAGAAAAGAATTGGGAGCGAATAAAAAGTGAAACATTCTTTTTTTTTTTGCTTACAAATGTTTACAGTTGAGTGTACTAGTCCGATAGATTTTTTATTTCCTTTTCATATCTCAGCATTCCAAAGCTAAATTCCATTTCATTACTCTTTATACGTACATGAATCTTAAAAACATTTATGTTATAAAACTGATGCGTAACAGTTTTAAATTCCATCAACGTGTATTTGCTGAGTATCACAGAAAAATGTTTACTCTTTCTGATAGGGAACGGAACCTAAAGTTTTTACTTGTACTCAGAACGGAATATGTAATTTTTTTTCAGCTCATTAATGATCTGATTGCAAAAACGCGTGATATGCTATATTGATAAATTTCTATACAACTATAAAGGGCTGTGAGTTTAGAACTGCGCGTTTTAATTTAATGTTTGGGTTATTTATTCAAGAAGCTTTCGAGTGGTCATAGTCCTTAGAAAAGTAGAAAACTGCATTTGCCGTTGAAGAATTGCTTTTGCTTTGGAATCTCTTTACACCAAAGTTTCCGTGTTAAATACGAGACTTCTGCTTTAACCCTTTGATGGTTATGAACGAGTTCAGCTCGCAATCGAATCGTGCTTCATAATGCGCGCAAACGAGTTCCGCTCGGTAGCAAGATTTTGACCGAAATGGTTAGTAACGAGCAGTACTCGCGTAGTGAAATTTTTCCCAAATGCGCGCTGACGAGCTGACTTCGTTCGGCATTATTATTCTGCATTGATTGTGTTTCAAACGAATGCTACTCGCGAAATTTAGTTAGTTTTACTGTCTACAGATGGCAATACGAGTTCCATGAATTTCTTTGCATAATGAAGGTGGATTTTGTTTTTAGACCTTGTTCATTTTATACGTATTTTGGCGCGGTTTTTAGGGTGTTTGTACAGTAAAATGGCTCAAAAGCGAAAGTTAGATAGTTATGATGATGATTATGATTGTGATACAGAAAGCTTATCAAGTTTTGAATCTGATGAAGACTTTGTTCACAGTATTTCAAGCTCAGAAGACGATTCAAGCGATGAGGAAGATTTTTCGAGTGTTCGACAGTGGTGTATAATTGATTCAAGTTCTCACGCTCCTAGCCGATTTAGTTTTACTGGTGATGTAGGCATGAAAGCTTGCGTGACAAATATTTCTGATCCACTAGAGTATTTTGAGCTGTTTTTTACTGATGAGATTATAAATCATATTGTTACGGAAACCAACATTTTTGCTGCTGAAAATTTAAATAAATTTAAGAGCAAAGAACATTCCAGAACTCATCATTGGAGTGAAACTAATTCAAATGAATTGAGAGTATTTTTTGCAATATTAATTTTGCAAGGAATAATTACGAAACCAACTGTAAGAATGTATTGGTCAAAAAGAAAGTTAATTGAAACTCCTAGTTTTTCTAACATCATGAGTTCGAGAAGGTTTGACCTTATTATGCAATTTATTCATTTTGATAGGAATGAAAGCACTGATTCTTCTCATCCTCAGCCAAAACTAAAAAAAATATGGACCGTTTTAAAATACTTACAGAAAAAATTTTCGGAAGTTTATACACCCGAACAAGACATATGTATTGATGAAAGTCTATTGCTGTATAAAGGGAGACTTTCTTGGACCCAATACTTACCTCTTAAAAGGGCCAGATTTGGTATCAAGATGTTTATGTTATGTGAATCTCATAGTGGATATGTGTGGTCTATTATAATTTATGAAGGTAAAGGCACAGATATATCTGAAGAAAATAAAGAATGTTCGTTTTCTACTCAGGTAGTTTTGACATTGTCTAAGCCGCTATTAAACAAAGGATACTGCCTTACTATGGATAATTACTACAACTCTCCCGAGTGAGGGGAAATGTTATTGAAATCTAAAACTGATTTTTTGGAACATTATGACCTAACAGAAAAGATCTACTAAAGGAACTGAAAACAAAAAAGCTTAAAAAGGGAGACTTACTTGCCTATCAAAGAGGTAAGATGATGATCATGCGATGGAGAGATAAAAAATATGTTCATTTTATAAGCTCAATTCATAATCCTGAAATCGTAAAAGTTCCAAATAAATTGAAAAATGCGGAAATAGAGAAGCCTAAGATTGCTTTAGATTATAAAAATACGATGGGCGGCGTAGATCGCATGGATCAACAAATTGGATACTATGATGTAACCCGATCTCGACAAAGGAAATATTACAAGAAAATATTTCGTTATTTATTGGACATAACAATTTTTAATGCTTTTCAGCTGTGGAAAAAAAAGGGGAATAAAAAATCAAATTTGGAATTCAGAATTGAACTAGCTGAAAGAATTGTTGAGAAATATCACACTCATAGACATTTGAAATCAAAACCTGCTGAAACAGTTTCGAATACTTTAAGATTGTCAGCACGCCACTTTCCTGATTATATTCTACCTACAGAAAAAAAGAAAGAACCTACTAGACGATGTGTGGTATGCTGCAGCAAAAATGATGCTAATGGAAAAAGAATTCGCCTTGAAACACGTACGTATTGCAAAGACTGTAATGCCCCATTATGTGCAATTCCATGTTTTAAAGTATATCACACACAAAAAGATTTTTAGGTAATTACTGTATTTATACTGTGCTTCATAAAGTTTTACATTAGTTGTATTTATTTAGTCCTTTCAATTTAATATTTGTCTTATATTTATAATTAACTATTATTATTTATATAATTGGTTATAATCATTTATAATTTACTGTTTAATAATTATTTTAAAGTACGTAAAAACTGTTATTTATGTACTACAAATACTTTAAGAAATTTTTAAAACGCGCGAGGCGAGCTATCTACGGCATCGCCAGAGAAAGGTGACATTTTCGGAAGAACGGCGGGGGAAAACAGCTGCCACTTTCGACTACTGTTTACTCCTAATGCTGCGCGAATTAAGTAAACGGAAACTGCTCATTTCCATAACCGTCAAAGGGTTAAGCGTAATTCAGTCTACAGTCTTTCTCAACACACATGCATTCAAATAACTTTAATGTTCCGTATATGAAAAAATAATATTTTGTGCTCTTAAATGTGCATGGTTATAAAAACTGTACGTTTTTCATAACTGCGTACATTTAAGAGCACAAATTAAACTATAAGTTAAAAAAATCTGATGTGTACACCACACGACTTCCTTGTATGGAATATTAAATTATAAACAATTTTCCTGCATTACATTTAAACATATTGAATTAACAGTTAACGAATTTTGAATTAAATCTACTTTGTCGATAGCGCATTAACCACAATAGAATAAATGCACTCTTTAAAATTCATTAGATTTATTTACCATAGTGAACTTCGGCGCTAGGTTCACTTAACAGCATTACATCTCATTCATTTTATAACTCAAGAGTTCACAAAAGTTATGTCATCTGAAGAATAACCACAGTTTCTATTCAAATACTATAATAAATCTAAAATGATGTATAAAAAGAATTAAACAAATAAGAAAGAAACAGTTTTCCACAGACGACTCAGGCGAACGCAGTTCGCTAACACAGGCACCCGCGCGGTTGCGCTATCCCAGAGTAACTTGTGTGGGCGATTTTCTAGTAGTTGAGACATAGCATGTGAAGAGATGAGCAGCGTGAAGCTTAGGAGAAGTGAAACAGCTTGAAAATTTAGGAGAAATCAGAGAGATGTCAGAGAATAATAGCAATTGACATGGCATATCTTGTCTTGTGCATAGAAATAATAGAGAAATGAGATGATGTCGTCAGCAGCAAGTTTCACACTACGAGTCTATGTCCGCTACGCTGATTGGGCGAGAGTACCGAGGATCAATCTGAAAGGCAAATGCGGAATTATGGCAAGCGGGTTAGGTGGGCGGAGCCAGGAAGGTCCAAGCTGGATCAAGCTGATCCAAAACGTGTAAATTAAACACTGCATGGGGATACGTGGACATTGGATAGTGCTGGTGCTTAAGAGATTTATGGGAATATCATGGAAATCATTTAGTAACGTTAAAAGATTGTATACAAATAAGACAGTGCTGGGGGTGAGATTTACAAGTGCATCAGAAGAGGAGATGAAGTTACAAAATATAATGAAAGAAAAACAGACCAGTACACAAATACAGAGGGGTACAAGTGAAATACAGTTATATGAAAGTAGCCAGGGTCCATAATAATACTTTCATTTTTATATTAATACATTTAATAGTATCAGTTTTTTTTTAAGCAAGTTTGCATAATTACTCATAGAAGCAATGTTTAATGGCAGCTAAATCCAATTGTATGTTTCCATACATTACATGAGTCGCAGGAGATGTACACATAAATAGCCATTGTACAAGTTATGCGACTTGAGGGTCGCATGTTATATTTAATATATGCATTCTTACTTATGTTTTATATATTTTTTTTCTATTAGTTATCAGCGCCGCTTATCTAATTAATGAGATACATTCCGGTGACGTCAGAGGTCACAAGATGTAAGAACTGCTAATGTAAACAAGCAAGCTTTTGCTGTGGTAGATGTGGTGAAAATTCGGATATTCGGCAAAAGTATATTCCAACAAGCCACCAGAATATGAGATGGTATTGCAGTTTAAGAATAATACTTGCCGATATAAAGGCAAAAACTTTAGATGGCCAAGCATTTCTAAAGAAACAGTTACAATACATGTTGAGAGAATTGAGATACTCATTTCAATGTACATCATAAAACCAAAACACACATTGAACATTTATAGTTTTATCAGTAAAATTTTAAAGCTTTCTACTTGATTTCATATAGTATTAATTAACTTTATTTTTAAAATTATTTCCAGTACTTTTTTGAAATCTCATGAATCACTTGCAATAATAATTCTGTGCACTGTAAAACGAAATGCATAAAATAATGTTTATGTATGTTGTTGTTCTACACTGAAAAGAAAAATATAATTACTATTATAATTTTAAGTCACAATTTTATCAGCCTGACAAGCACAAGATGGTTTTGAAAATGGTAGACTCAAATGTCTGGAACATTATAAATACAGTTGCCCTAAAACTATGTGACGATAGTGATATTAATATTATACACAGTTCAAAATTAATACATAATTTTGTACCCCTTGAAATTTAATTGTTAATAACTGACTCTTAATCTACAGATAGCATAAACTTCAGATTAACATGTATTTTTTATATTACAGTATAAATGTCAAAAAGAAAATTGTATGGATTTGCACAACTGAGTTCGCTGTAATTCTAGCTGTGAAATTAATAATTTTTTGGTCATATATATTTCTTTATTTTATAGTAAAACGCGATAAAATATACTGCATTTTTTATAGTAAAACGCGATAAAATATACTGCATTTATGCGTATTGATTAAAACTTGATTATAATAGTCACATTATTAAAACACAACGTGATGAAAGTAATAAAAATTTAGTGTTGTAGCATGTTCTATGGCACTGTAATTAATAAGAGAAAATTGGCTTGGTGTTAATGTTTTTGCAAATAAGCAGATCTTGCATGAATTCAACTATTTCAATAATTTAGAACAAGTATTCATGAACTATTAACAAATATTTACATTGTACAGTCTGAAAAACATTATGCAAGGTCTCGGGAATATTTTTCAACTATTGATATACACTTAACATTCCTAATAAAGTAAAAGAAAAATATTGGTAAGTATTGTGCATAAAAGAAAATTTATGAATCTTACCTCATTTTCTGCAGAACTTTCCACAGACGTTTTATAATTAATTGTTTTCTTCATTTCTGTCTTAACACAGCTTCCTACAAGTACCTTATTATCTGGCATTACTTTAAAACGAATGTTATTAACTTGTTTTTCCTTGAACAAGAGAAGACCTTTTTATTAACATCAAGAAAAGAGAAATAACTTCCAAGAGTACTTTTTAATTTTTCACAATAGCTGTAAATTTCTAAATTAGAAAAACCTATTAATTTTAGTGGTACATCGGCTACAGACTCCATCGTAGACTGCGGACGTGCAGAGATTATTGTTCTTAAACCACGTGACCACTTTTCCCCTCTTCTTCTTTTGCGGAATGTATCTCATTCTATCTACTAATTAATTCGGTTATCACTTCGCGGCAAGGCAAAAATACATAAAAATTCACAATATTTTCATTAGAAATTGAAAGATATAGAAAAAGCTAAAACACCAAGTACAGTTACAACAATTAAAAAAACAATTTTTAGAGTTAAAATTACAGTTTGCACGCAAAAACAAACTAATAACTTATGATAATTCCAAAACGAATTAAGCATAATTTAATTCGCAATAATAAAAGAAGACTTTACTTTGTTGTTACGAAGCTTGGTTTCTCTAGATTGGCAACAAATCCACTATTCTGCTAAGCCTCAAATGTAAACAAGTATGGGCGCTATCATAACCAAAAATTAGGCTTAGCCGCACTTAAAAAAACTTTTAAATTGTTGATAATTCCGCAATTATTGCATGCAGGTTAACTAAAGACATGAAATCTTGACCGAAAGATAAGAACAACATAATTCAATCCTTTTTACAGCAAAAAAGGCACAATTTACAAGCATATAAGAATAAAGAAACTGAGTTCACTCAGTCGAGAAACAGAGTGGATATATATATATATGTACATATATTTATATACTTTTGGTGCGGCCGATTGCAACCAAAATGCAAGGTTCACATCTACATATTATAGCAGTCCTGTATACAAAATTTCAGCGTTCTGAGGCTAGTCGTTTTTGAATTTTGCGAGATACATACATACGTACGTACGCACAGACGCCACGAAAAAATATCTTCAGAATCCATTTTAAATCAGTTTTATAATTTTTTTTGCGGAAAAACAGACCTTAATTCTGTCCTTACGTTTAGATATTGCGCAAAACATCCTTGAATTGTATTTGATAGCAGTTAAAGGTGACATTTTCGTTGAAATATGAGACCCGAAATTTTTCGTGATTACAATACTTCCTTTTTACTTCGTACAAGGAAGTAAAAACTGTAAGTTGTTAACATAACACTTAACATTATAATATAAGTCTTTTATAACTATGCACATTTATTATAAGCAGTTATAACAAATGTACTAAATATATACACTACTATTATAAGTTGTTCACAATTACGCAATTTTCAGACTCGTATATAAATATTTTATAATATGTTTATAAAACAATTAGTTCTTCCTAAATGATTGAAAAAGAACTGAGATAGGCCAGAAATAAAGATTAATTTAAGACAGGTTGGGAATAAATATTAATATCAAAATTCTCGGCATTAAAAAAAATTGCATTTCAGTTTGAGTCAAAGCTTTATTTTGAAATATTTAACACGATGCTTCAACGCATAGAATGAACGATGAGAATAATTAAACGAAAATTGAATAATTTTGATTAATTCAAATACATTTTCACATTTTTGCTGTGAAGAAGGGGAATATTTAACCTCATATGCTTTTAATTTATCCCATTTTATTCTGATTGATTCTCTTATAATATTGGAAGTGCTTAATTATTTGGATTTTAACAAATGTGCATTATGACATTTCGTTCTAAAAATGTTTCTGAAGGGTAGCAGGTAACAGAAAAATTATCAATCGTCGTCTAACAAAATATCTTTATTTAAACGAAGTGTCAACTATTTTTAACTTTTCCTGCTTTGAAGAAGCTGAATTTTACAAAATAATTTTAAAAAATTATAAATGAACAAATATCTAAAAAATAAAAAAAAATTACATTACGCCCAAAGAGGCGTGTTTTTAACGTTATCTATGTTACCTTAATTTATTAAATATCGTGTTCTTCGCACTTAAACCATAAAATTCAATTCAACAGCAATATCGCAAAATAATTTTAAAATAAGCATATATTTAGAATTTCCGATACACAGTCTCGCAGCGTTGGAATTTTTTTTTTTTTTTTTTTTTTTTTTTTTTTTTTTTTTTTTTCTTTTTTTTTTTTTTTTTTTTAATCGTTGAGTTTCTAAATCAAAAATTCGTTAAAGTGTTACAAAATATGAAATCGATAATAAAACAAATTCCAAATTTGGGCTTCCAAACGCTCATATTCGCAGGAGATTACATTATTCAAAATTTGATGGCTCTAGGTATCGTCGTTTTATCACAATGCGAGAAACATAGATACATTTATGCAGATTCTTTATTATTTAATTTCTTTAAATATAATGCAGGGTGATAATATTTGGTGGCAACAATTTGAAAAGTGATACGGACATTTACAGTAAATCGACTCAAAATGCCAAAATGAAAGAAGAATACAATTTTCTTGAACTGAGATTTGCAGTTAAATAGCAAGAAAAATATATTTAAATAAAATTGCGTCAGCGTTATTTTTTTATATTGGAAGTAAAATTCTGTTTCAGATGATATTCAGTGTTTTAATTTCACTATTTTTACACATCTACGAACGGATTTCTATAATTTAATTATTGACTATAACTTATATATTACAAATATTAATACTAAGAACTTTTACGAAATACGAAACCCTACGAACTTTTAGAAAGAACTAAGGATTCACTTAAGAACTTAAGAATTAAGAACTCATGATATATCTTAAGAAGTAGTTGTTTCCTTCATCTTAGATTTCGAGTATTACAATTTTTAGTTTTAATTTTGAATTTTTTAATAAATTATTTCCTCTAGCTTTTGCCATTTCGAATGAAACACTTGTATCATTCATTGTAACGTCTTCTCCTTTACTTGTTTTACAGATCAACTAATGGAGGCAATACAAAAATTTAAAAAATGAGATAAAATATTCACTGAATTAGAATTTAGTAAATGTATGCAAAACTGCAAGTCATTAGGTACTTTTTGAAAGCAGGAGTGATGAAAAATGAGCAACGCCTTCGCCGAGAATCGAACCACGGACGTCTCGGTTACACGTCGAGTCTGCTGACCACTACCTATGAAGGCATGCAAAGAAAGCGGGAGAAATATCTTATCTACTCCCCCTTTTAAAGGGCGACTGGGGTTTTGGGGACTTAGTCGCCAAATCCCGTTGGTGGAGAATCATCATCCGCCACTTTTTTAGTTCCGGCGCCACTGTAGAGTTATTAGAAATTTTAATGAAACAAGGAAATCGTAGAAATGAGCAACGCCTTCGCAGAGAATCGAACCATGGATCTCTCGGGTACGCGTGGAGCGTGCTGACCGCTACACCACGAAGGCATGCGAAGAAGGCGGGAGAAATACCTTATAAATTAAATAACATATTTACTACTACTTATATGTAGTAAAAAGCGGAAGTGCACAGCTAAAATCTTCTGTGTAAGCTGCAGGGACTAAAACATGGTCTACATGGCCCACGTCAAAAGCGCAGTATGCTTAAACTGAATGCTTTCGGAACTTGCCAGAAAGATGGTTAATTAAGGGTTATAAGGTTTTTCACTCTGCTTTGAACATGCTTTTGTGGTGTAATGGTTAGCACATTCGACGCCTATTCGAGAGGTCCAGCTTCGAGTCCCGGCGAGGGCATTGCACATTTTTCGTGTCCCTTGCTTCAAAAAACCTAATGACTGCGCAAGTGGCGCCCGAACTAAAAAGGTGGTGAATGATGATTCTTCACCACTAGGATTTGGCGACTGGATCCCCTAATCCCCAGTCGCTCTTTAGAAGGGGGAGTGTATAAGATATTGTCTTCCTCCTTTCTGCATGCCTTCGTGTTGTAATGGCCAGTACACTTGGCACTTATTCGAGAGATCCGGGGTTCGAGCGCCGGGGAGGATATTGCTCATATTTCACCTGTCTAGCATCAAAATAACCTAATGAGTCTACGCGGTTAATTAGTAAAAGAGGGTTAAAATTTTTGACAAGTTTGGTTTTGTGACATGCATGTAGGTCTCGACAAATCGAAACTATATATAATTGGGTCACAATGCATCGCAGCTATATCTGCGTGCAGTTTGCGAGGCAAAAATATTTCTGAAATATTGCGGTAGATATAGCAATTTCCGGAATAAACTATTCGCGTGAACTACTTGTAGTGGACAATTCTTGCTACTAAGCTTTCTTGTTACTTCCTTGTAGGAAGCAAAAAGGAAGTATTGTAATAGCGAAAAATGTCGGGTATAATATTTCTTGTTCTTGTTTTTGTTCTTATCTTCCAGTTAAGGTTTCTATGCCTTTAGTTAACTAGCATGTTATAGTTGTAAAATTATCAACAGTTTAAAAGTTGCTTAAGTGCGGCTAAGATTAATTATTTTTACCATAGCGGCCATATTTGTTTACATTTAAAAGTTAACAAAATAGTGGATTTGTTGCCAATCTAGAGAAACTAAGCTTCGCAACAACAAAGATAACGCCTTCTTTTATTATTGCGAATTAAATCATGCTTAATCCATTCTGGAATTTAATCCAGGAAAAAATTGTTTGAGATTTACTTCGGAATTTTTAATATAGATATTTTAATTTTTAGGTATTTTTGCCTTTTTACTAAGTGAGAACTGAATTATATGAATGAGAAATACTGAATCGTCTGCGAAAAACTGTTTCTCCCTCTCCGCCCCTTTTTTTCTGTTTGTTTGTTTAATTTCTTTTAAACATCGTTTAAGATTTATTATGGTATTTGAATAGAGCATGTGGCAACCATTAGATAATTCTTCAGATGATATACGTAATTTCTGTGCATTCTGAGTTATAAAATGAATGAGATGTAACGCTGTTAAGTGAACCTGGCGCCAGAGTGTCGCTATGGTAAACAAATGTAGTGAATTTGAAAGAGTGCATTTATTCTATTGTGGTTTATGCGCTATCGACGAAGCAGATTTAATTCAATCCAATGAGTTTAAATAAAATGCAAAATGTGTATAATTTAATATTCCGTACAAGGAAGTCATGTGGTGTACACATCAGATTTTTTTTCTATAGTGGAGCTGACTGTCCTGTTAGCGACAAGTACTAATAGAATGCCAGCTATTTTTTTATTATAGTGGCCAATCACAAAAAATGTTCGGCCACTATATTTTTTTAATTTTTTTTTCTAGTAATGGGAGGAATGTTTTGAAATAAAATAGTAAAGATTATTTTACCTTTGAATACATGTTTTCTTAGTTGTCTGTTTGTATTAAATAAATTTGAAAAAATAAATAGTAAATTCAAAAAATAACATTTTAAGCTGAAATGGGGAAAAATGGCACGACAAAATTAATCGGACATTTTCCTTATTTCTAATTAAAATCATCTGCAATAAATAAAATACGAAATTTTATGGAATTAATTTGGATCAGGAAACTAGGCGAAAATCTTAAAATCATTTGCTTTCATAATTCGAATTTTCGTTTTAGAAAATATTCGTTATTTTAACGTTTTCTTGCAATGGCTCGGTCATGAAAGGGAACATTGTTAGTAACCAAATATTAGTAATTGCTTTGCATCAAAATAAAGGAAAATCTATGAGAAAAATTGCCTATTTGCTTAATTTAAGTAATTTCACAGTTTTTGATATTATTAAGCATATTGAAAGCAAAAGAAGATCTGGAAGACCATCTAAGTTATCTGCTAGAATGAAACGCTTTACTCTAAGAAATATTAAAAAGAACCCAAGACTGAATGCTCCTAAACTTGTTGCGGAACTTCGTGAATTATGTGGAATATGTGTGATTATGTGGAATTATGTGGAATATGTGTCTGTAAGCAAAGTAAAGCGATCTTTAGGACATCATGGGGAGGGGGGGTAGCAAGAAAATTTTGTGGTGGTAAACAAACCGAAAACTTCGACTCACAGTCACAAGATCGATGAATCAAAACACACACGAGTACTCGAAAAAAGTATTGTTTGCCGATGAAAGCAAATTTAACATCTTTTGGCTCAGATGGTCGAGTGCTGATGTGAAGAAAACCCTAAGAAGAATTTTGGAAGGCAAACTTGTAGAGACATTAGGTTATTTCGAAGCAAGAGACATGAAAAAAGGAGCTACGCCTTCGCCAAGAATCGAACCACGGACCTCTCGGTTACGCGTCAAGCGTGCTGACCCCTATGTCACGAAGGCATGTGAAGAAAGCGGGAGAAATACCTTACATGCATCCCGCTTTAAAGGGCGACTGGGGTTTTGGTAACCCAATCGCCAAATTGTGATGGTGGAGAATCATCATCCACCACCTTTTTAGTTCGGACGCCAGTTGTAGAGACATTAGGAATTTTTTTTGGAAACAGGAGACATGAAAAATGAGCAACCCCTTCGCCTTGAATCGAACCACGAGCTCTCGGTTACGTGTCGAGCGTGCTGACCACTACACCACGAAGGCATGCGAAGAAGGCGGGAGAATTACCTTATAAACTTAGTACCAAGTGTTAAACACGGCGGAGGAGGAGCTATGGTATGGGGATCTATGGCACATTCTAGTTCTGGTAATATAGAGTTTGTAGATGGTGTTATGGATCAGTATAAGTACCTTGACATCTTGATGTGAATTTGGCATCGTTAGCACAAAAACTTAATATGCAAAATAGTTTTAAATTTTATGAGGACAATGATCCAAAGCATACTGCGCACAATGTTAGACTCTGGCTGTTATATAAGTGTCCAAAAGTACATAAGGCACAACCCCCAATCGCCAGATCTTAATCCTATTGAACATATTTGGGAGGAATTGGAATAGAAAATTCGAAAACAGAGCATATCTTCGTAGCAGCAATTGAAGACAGTGATTCAAGAGAAGTAACATAATGTAAATCCAAAAATAATAAAACAAACAAAAAACTTTGGATCAATACCCAAAACAGTAACTGAAGTGATCAAATGTGAAGATAATCCCACAAGATATTGAAAAGCAAAGACAATGTAAGTTTTTGTAATTTTGGGGTGTTACTAAAAGTGTCTGATTATTTTTGTGAGAATATTTTTTCTTATTAAACAAACGATATTGATTTTTAATTTAATTTCCATCTTTTCGAAAATATAGTTACTATTAACAAGTAATATAAAAAAATTTTTTTTAATTCCTACTTAGGTCAACAAACTAAAATTTTATTTTAGTTACTTTTTATTAACATTTTTTCGTTTCTAATTTATGAAGCTGATGATGGTGTATAATTTCTCATTCTATCCATCTCTTGTAATACTCCATTATTGGAAAACACCTTTCCAATGAGTTTCAAGCAATCCAGTTCTTCAATTAATATTCCATCTAATGATTTCACACGACTTAAGGCGACATATGCTCCACCTGCTGCGAAGGGTATTCGTAGGAAACTTTTCGCGAGCTTACGTGTTTCTTTCTCTAATGGTAGCTTGCGTTGTGTTCAAGTTTCTTTTCACATTCTCATTTTGTGAAGCAAGGGACATTTTAAAGGGTTGTATTTTAAACATATATTATTATCACGTCAACATAGAAATATTAGGAGAATTTTCCTTACTTAATGTGATATTTCATCCGCTTTATCCAATTCTGTAAAATTACAATTCTTTAATTCCATACACTTTAAAAATGTCTCTTTAAAAAGAACTCTGTCTTACTGTTGCCACTTATTTTTCTTAAATATTACAATCCCATTTATCACAGTCATGTACTATTATTTATAAGTTGTTATAAATTTAATTTTTACAGAACGTGCATTCCTAATAAACGGTCATTATTTTTAAGTCTCATAATACTATATTTAATAAAAACAGCATATCTTCAGTTCCGATAAAAGGGAATAAATAAGTAATTAGAAAATAATACAATAGGGAATAAATAAGGAATTGACTTGATTAATTGAATTGAATATATGTGACAAAACTGTATTAACATCAAGTGTCATTCACTACAAGTTTAAAAAAATGTATTTGAGATTGAGTAGATGGATAAAAAGTATTTTGTTAACGATTGACATTTTGAATAAGATGTAGGGAGAGTGTGAGCTAACAGTAGGAATTTAATAATAAAAATTTCTGAACTTACATATAATCAAAATAAAAGCCTTTCTTTTTGTTTTAAATTGTTGCTTTTATGTTCATTAAAGACTACAAAAATTCAAAGTGTCCGATGATTTTTGTGAGCCATTGTACATACATACCATTTGCTTACTATTTTATGCTTATCTGAACACTGGCAGATCGGGGTGATACTCGATGAATTGAAGAGTAGGTGAAGTTTCGAAAATCTCAGTAACAAAAAATGTTAGTCAATTTCTTTAATTCAAAATGCTAATCTTAAGATTTCGGAAAATTCAATAGAATTAAAAAATAATAGTTAAAAAAATGCAATTTTTTAACCAATTTGAAGAGGTATTTTTGCTTACAGGTAATATATATCCAGTACTTCCAGGTAACGTAAGTCCTAGCAATTCAAAATTCGCTGAATTTCTCATTCTTCTGGCAGTGATCGGTGAGGAATGAAAAGAGAGTTAAGTGAAATGAAAAGAGCATGTCATCCTCCCTGCTTGGCAATTGCTGCCATTGTAAAACACATAAAACCTTTAATTTAACTTTCCCGTACCTTCGCGCGCAGTTAATCATTTACTTCTCAGAGTTGATGATTTAATCCTTAAAGATAGCAAAATTTAAAGCTACGCTGTGCGTGATCTTGGCTATGCTCAAAGCCTGATCTTTAATTTATTTTTAAAATTTAATCAATTTGTTCTTGATTACCAAACTGATCGGTTTTAAAGCAATAAATGCAGTTCGAAACAATACAGTTTTCTATGGTATTATTTTAAGTAAAGTAGCTTACTAATATAAACTAAATTTCTTTAATTTATAATACACTCGGCTCATAATTTTATGAATATTTACAATTTTGTTTTAATTGATATAAGACGTCATACATATATACGTATATATATATATATATTTGTTACATATTACATAAGTAGAATAGTTTTTTTAGTCCAAAGGGATTTAGTCCCGAAGGACTATTACTTTCGTTTTGCGATTTTGCGTTGATTCACACTGAATGCCCGATTCACTTTTCAAATTGTTGCCACTAAATGTTATCGCTCTGCATTAAATTTTAAAAAATGAAAAATCTGCATAAATGTATGCCTGTTTCTCGCATTGTGATAAAACCTAGAGCCATCGAATTTTGAATGACGTAATCCTACTGCCAATATGGGCATCTGGAAGCCCTAATTTTGAATTTGAAATTTGCTTTATTATCGATTTTATGTTTTGTAACATTTCAACGAATTTCTGATTAACAAACTAAATGATTTCAAAGCGAGCAATGGCAACACTGTACGGAAAAAAAAAAACATTTTTATCTCCAGCGCACGAGACTTACGGAAATTCTAAAGATATGTTCATTTTAAAATGATTTTGCGATATTGATTTTGAACTGAATTTTATGGTTTGAGTACGTAGTACATGATATTTAATAAAAAAAGGTAGCACACGAAACGTTAAAAAAAACGCGCCTTTGGACGTAATTTAAAATCTGAAATCTTTCAGATTTTTTTATTATTTTAAATTTTTGTGATGTTTTACATTTTTTAAAGGTTTTTTTTTGTTTTTGTTTCAAAGGGGCTTTGTTTCCAAAGGGACTATTGTTTTCGTTTTGCGATTTTGCGTCGAATCACTCTGAATGTCCGTTTCATTTTTCAAATTGTTGCCACCAAATATTATTGTCCTGTATTATATTTGAAGAAATTAAATCATAAAGAATCTGCATAAATGTATATATGCTTCTGTACTGTGATAAAACAACGGTACCTAGAGCCACTCAGTTTTGATTGACATAATCATACTCCGAATATGGCCCTCTGGAAGCCCAAATTTGAAATTTGGAATTTGTTTTATTATCGATTTCATATTTTGTAAAACTTAAGGAATTTTCGATTAACAAACTCAAGGATTTCCAAGCAAGCAATGGCAGCGTTGTACAGAAAAAAACATTTTTATCTCCAGCGTGTGAGACTTTGTATCGGAAATTCTAAAGATATGTTCAATTTAAAATTAGTTTGCGATATTGCTCTTGAACTGAATTTTATGGTTTAAGTCCGAAGAACATGGTATTTAATAAATAAAGAAAACACACAAAATGTTTAAAAAAGGGCCCTTTGGACGTAATTTAAAATCTGAAATCTTTCAGATTTTCTTTTTATTTATCTGCATAAGTCTGCATTTATATATAAATATATACATATATATATATATATATATATTCTTTTAGTATCAGATTTGGAGAGAGTACTGTTAGAATTTAGCCTTTTTAATGTTTCTGTTTCTTTAATATTTATCACATGGCAGGTCATCGGCCGCTTTTGTCATCTTTGATAATTTAGCATTACTTTGCTGGGAAGAACTGTGTAACAAAATTCTAAAATATATACCTTGAACCCGGAAATTCCTTTACCCTACCATAAATTGCCTCTATGAATTTGACGAGGCGATTAAGTTTCGAGTGTGTGGGAAAAAAATTTAACTTTGTTTTAGCTGCTTTCTTTATAGTTGTGCATAGCTTCAAGGCTCGGGCTGTCAACAAAAATGCTGCTTTTTTTAACGCTAGAGAAAATACAAAACATCGAAATTCCACGCGCATTGTATGAAATAACATCTCGAACAAAGAAAAATCACTCACTCGTACACACCATCCCTAAAGTAAGTGGCTGACGTGACGTCATGAACCCCCAAACCGGCTGCAAATGCCTCGAATTCATTACGGATTAAAAAACACAGAGGCAGGGTGAAGAAAGTGAAAGCTCGGTAGAGGGAGAGAGAGTGAAGAAAAAAGGGGTGAAAGTATTGGTCTGCGCAGGATATCTGCGCATTTGTTGCATCAGGTAGCTTTTCACTATCGCGCAAGGTATTCAAATTTCTCCAGCTTTTCTTCAGTGCGGAGCACGCGGTCGGTACAGTAAGAAGCTTGACAGCAAAGTAACCATGGCAACCGGACGCCAACTGATGCTTGTTTTTTTGGTAACGATGCGCGGCATATTTGGATATGCAAACAGCATTGGAGTTTCAGCTGCAGGTACGTGAACTTCATTACTTTTAATTGTGTGCGTTTCTCTAATTTTGTTTTGTTTTGACGTTGCTGTACCTTCTTAAAATTTTCAGCTGGATAAATTTACATTTGCTGAAACAAGATTAACTTTTGTGCAGTTCATCTAATTCACGGAATGCATCGCATCTCTTCTGAAGCTCAGAATTTAACTCCTTAAATTCTCTTGAATTAATGTATGTGTTGAAAGTAGCTTTAAATTAATTTCTCATCAAGTATTCCATTAATATCTATCCATTCTGAAGCAAAAGACCTAACTTCGCTCATAGCGATATACTTCTGAAAGGCTTAAAAATAAAAATTAAAGTCCAGAGTTAATTTTACCTTTTTCGGAGAAATCTTGAATTAATTTTCGTGTACCTTGAATTTAGTAATCAAGATTTGGAATATTTGCATTTGGTCACACAGGTTCATAATTTTTTCCCTTATGCTTGTACTTAAATTAATATATCTTAGTAAAATATATCTATAATCTACATGTAGCTATATCTATATATATATATTTGTATGTATATAATAAACAAAATTTTAGAAATTTCAAAATTAAGATTATGAATTTTTGAAATCGCGCAGTATGTTGTGAAATTAATTAAATAATAAAGACGTAATAATTAAAAAGAAAGATTATTGTATATATGTATTCAATATAAAATTAATCAAAAGTAAATTAATAAGCCCAAGACTTGCGCTAAAGCTGCAAAGTAATAAAGCAATTATTCACTATAAATTATAAAAAGAAAACTCTCCATATTACATCTCCAAGCAACAAAAATTCCATTTAAAACACCATCGAAAAGGTATTTTTAGAATTTTAAAAGAGTTTAAAAAAGAATTATTTAGTCCTTCTTACTTTAAAAGAAAACTTGAATCGCAAAAATGCCAAAATCAAAGGTAAAACTTCTTAAAGTATTGAAAAACCAGTTATTGTTATTGATAGCAGATTAATCGACTTGTCAAGGGGGTAAACCAATCTACCATCAATTAACAACAACTAAAATAAGAGACAGTGTTTCATCTTACTTCCAAGTAAGCATCAAATTATTTACTAGATTCAAATCATAATTCACTACTGATACTCAGTCAAAATAAAGATATTAGTCCACTTAAAAGAATACTGTTAAAAAGCAAATAATCTTTAAAATTAAAGTTTCTCAGAACACAATTAATTTGAACGAGATGCTTACTTTAGAAGACATATCCCCTACATTCTCTTTTATTTTAAATACAAAAGTAAAACCAAAAGTATAAATTCAAGAACAAATTTTAAAAAATCACAAGAAAGCTAAAAATGGAATAATCCATAAAATCCGTCCATAAATCCATTAATTATTAAAAGTTAAATCTTGCAGTAAATAAGAAATTTAAAAATCAAACTAGTGAGCAAAAATTAATCAACTTGCCTGCCAAATTTTAAAACCAAATGACTGGAATGCAAGTATTAAGTGATCGAAGTAAAAGGGTTGTCGTAATATGTAGTTTTCTATTTAAGAAAGTTTAGCCTAATTGGCGACAAACAAGTGTTGTTAAGAACGCTAGAGCATCAGGTGATTTCGAAACAGTCCATCTCCAGATAAGTCTGGTAGCGGTACGATACAGTGCCCATTTTTAAAACATCATTTAAAAATCAGTTAAATTATTTCGAATTCATACTTAAGTTAAGAATAAGAATTAAGACCCATTTAATCTGGAGAACCAAACTTTAGTAAACCAAGGTAATGTAAATAGAGTAAGAAAAGAACAAAACCAAGGGAAAAAAATTAAATTTGAAAGATTTCAGATTTTAAATTACTTCCAAAGGGGCGTTTTTTAACATTTTGTGTCTTACTTTTATTTATTAAATATCATGTTCTTCGCACTTAAATTCAGTTCAACAGCAATATCGCAAAATAATTTAAAATTTGAGCATATCTTTAGAATTTCTGATACACAGTTCCGTGCACTTTAAATAAAAAGTTTTTTTCCCCCCAGCCATTGCTCGCTTTTAAATCGCTTGAGTTTGTTCATCAAAAATTCATTAAAGTTTTACAAAATACGAAATAGAAAATTCTTTAAAGTTTTACAAAATATGAATTAGATAGTAAAACAAATTCCAAATTCCAAACTTGGACTCCCAGATGCCCACATTCGGGTGGAAACGTACGTTATTCAAAATTGTACTGCTTTAGGTACCGTTGTTTTATCACAATGCGAGAAATATACGTACGTTTATGCAGATTCTTCATTATTTAATTTTTTTAAATATAATACAGGGCGATAATGTTTGGTGGCAACAATTTGAAAAGCGATAAAACGCTTTTAGTGATTCGACGCAAAATCGCAAACCGAAAACAATAGTCCATCAGAGACAAAGCCCCTTTGGACTAAAAAGAATTTAAACACTACCAAATTTGTTAAATATGAATTTTGACTTTATCAAATTAAATATAGATTATTGAGTTCGGTGTGGAAATTTTAAATTTGCTGTGTTGCCTTTAAAAGTTATCTGGTTCATCAAATGAATTTTTATCGTATCGAAACCTTTTCATTCTACTGAAAGTTGACTATTCAGTTTCCTGTGTCTGAATTTTGTTTTCGTAGCAGTAGCATTTCATAATGGTGTCTGCATTCATTCCACTGAAATGTTAGTTATTTGCTTATTCATCTATTTCGTTCAAATAACGTAACAGCATTAGTTTTGTAATTTAATAATTACATTTCATTTTCATTCATTGAAACTTTTACGAGTATGTTAGCTAATTTAGTTGTTTTTATTCTGTATCTGTCTTAAGGTATATATATTTTTTAATTAAAGCGAGACATATGCAACTTTGTAGTTGTGCGATTTTTTTCTGTTATATAATAATGTAAATGTGAAATTTCCATTATGTTATGTTTAGCAATAGCTATATTATGTCTTCGCTCAGATTATTATTGATTTTTAACAAATGAAAATTGATCTTCCAGTTATAAAATTAACACTATTTAAAATAATTGACACTGCTTTTCCTTAATTTCCTTCAAGTTGCAGGCCTGTACTGTAAGGTTAAAACAATGGCTTAATTAATTAATAGTACTTATGATGCCTTAATTAAAAGAATTAATTAATCAGTGACTACAGCTGATACCACAACAAAGAAACATCAATCAAGCATACATTATTAATTTACTATTACCTGATCTAACAAAATAAACTTAATCAATAAAAATTCTAGACACTGGTTCAGATATTATAACTCTCAAATAAAAAAGTATAGTTTATGCTGTTCACATAAGGTGTCATTTTCAAAATATTCGATTATTATTTTTAATCTGAAAATAATCCTTTTTCTCATAAACAGATTCTTTTTTTTTTAAGGAATTTAGTGCAGACTCTTTAATGAAATAAAAAAAATAACCTTGTAAACAAATTCTAAATTAAAAGCAAAACGGTAATTTTTATTAGAAATGTTAAGAAAGCTAACATTGCTAATCGAAACGTATTCTTAATTTTAATTTATTCCATACATTATGCCCAAACGCTTCATAATCGCAGTATACAGTGTCATGTAAAGGGTACTTTATTTATCATTAATAATGTTTAGTCTTCTTTCCTGTCCTAGAAGATATTAATATGCATCAAATTCAAAACCAAGTTTTAGATATATGATTCTAGAATAGAAGTATTTTATAAAAATATGACAGGAGAATATCTGATAATGAAATATTTTTTAAAATCTTTATATGCATATGCAACATTTCTAATAAAACCACGGTGCGATTTTATTAGAAATATATATGCATATGTAATATTTCTAATAAAATAATAGCGGGATTTTATTAGACATATATTACATGACTAGCTTTAAATTACTCATCCTATAATATGTTTGAGTTTAAAAAAAACTCATTAAATTGTACTGTAATTGATGCAAACGTAGTAATT
Organism: Stegodyphus mimosarum; assembly: GCA_000611955.2. NCBI lineage: Eukaryota > Metazoa > Arthropoda > Arachnida > Araneae > Eresidae > Stegodyphus > Stegodyphus mimosarum. Next base: position 423,734 of record KK113248.1, read on the forward strand.
TTTTTTAGTCCAAAGGGGCTTTGTCCCTGAAGGACTATTGTTTTCGTTTTGCGATTTTGCGGCGGAAACATTAAATGTCGGTTCACTTTTCAAACTGTTGCCACCAAATATTGCAGCCGTGTATATTTAAAGAAATTAGGTAATGAAGAATGTGCATTAATATAAGTATGTTTCTCGCATTGTGATAAAACGATGGTATCCAGAGCCATCGAATTTTGAATGACGTAATCCTACTGCGAATATGGGCATCTGAAAGCCCAAATTTGAAATTTGGAATTTGTTTTATGATCGATTTCATATTTTGTAAAACTTTAACGAATTTTTGATTGACAAACGCAAGGATTTCAAAGCGAGCCATGGCAACGTTGTAGAGAAAAAACATTTTTATCTCCAGCTCGTGAGGAAATTTTAAAGATATGCTCAGTTTAAAATTAATTTGCGATATTGTTCTTTAACTGAATTTTATGGTTTGAGTGCGAAGAACATGATATTTAATAAATAAAGGTAACACACAAAATGTTGAAAAAACGCCGCTTTGGACGTAATATAAAATTTGAAACTATTCAGATTTTTTTTTAAATTTCTGTCGTGTAATTAGCCTTAGGGCAGTTTCTGCGGTAAGATGTCTGCAACTTACTTCGTTAAACGTACAGGTTTTTCTTTAAAATCCTTGGTTGAATTTAGACTACAGGAACTTCAA
>KK113248.1:436295-490900 GCA_000611955.2 Stegodyphus mimosarum
TTTTGGAAAAAAAAGTAGACGTCGACCTCTTCCAGAACCTAGAAAAGAATTGTAGAAACTTTTTGTGACGATAGCTGTAGTAGTGACTGAGTTATTAAAGGACAAACCAACAGACTTTCTTCTTTATATATATAGATTCTCTGATGCATAATTACAGAGTTACCTATAAGCGCTCATGTGCATATCCCCTCTCATGCTTTGATTTGAAACTATGGCCTGGATCGTAGTAAAATCGTCTGGTCGTATAGTGTTTCGAATTTGCAAATCAGTTACTTAACAATCACAAAATTTTTAACAGCAGCATATTTTTAGAATTCTCGATTGAGCGTTAAGTGTTGTCAAAGATTTTTTTCAGTCTTTTCTCAATTTATGATATCAGTGTTCAGTTTTCTTATTAAGATGAATTTTTTTTCATTTATGATTATGGCTTTGTTTATTAAAAATCACTTCTTAGCCCTTACGCAACATAAAATTCAACAACAAAATCACATTTAAAAAGAAAAACAGCGAATCTTTAGAAATCTAAATTAGAGAGATAATTATTGCGTTACTTTTTTTATATTCGCCATATTATTTAAATTTGCTACATTATTTCTTTAAAAATAAAACATATCAATAACATGTCATGGCAGTATCCTTTTATTTGAAAAGTGATTCGACACAAAAGTGAAAGATACACAAAATTGAGGACTGAGGCTATAAATTTTATTACTTTATAACGAAAGCTAGTCTTCATAATCAGCATGTTCTTTTTGAATTTAGTATGATTCTAAAAATACATATAATGCTTATAAATATAATATGTTGGTTTCAATCACAAATAACATCAAATTTGAAAAGCTTCCGATTATCTCATATTATATTTTTTACGAAAGTCTGTTTAGAGCTTCAACTAAAATATCATTTCCGGTTTATCAAATTTTGCCAAAATCTAATATATTTATTCTATTGATATAGAAACCTTCAATACCAAAATTGAAAAATTTTTAATTATATGTAGATTTTAATGTAGGTTTTCAGTAAAAGCTATTGCGGGCTTCGAATAAAGTACTATTTCCGGGTGCCCGATTTTACGAAAACTCAAATAAGTTCTTTATATGCACGTAGAAAGCTTGTGAAGCTTTTTTGAAGCATGAGATGTGAAAATGTGCAATGCACTTGCCGGGTCTCGAATGCGCGTCGAGTGTGCTTCCAATTGCACCACGAAGGCATGCGAAAAAGAATACAAAAATACCCCTTTTAAAGGGCGACTGGGGATTAGGGAACTCAGTGACCAAATCCTGGTGGTTACGAATTACCGTCCACCATCTTTTAGTTCAGGCACCACTTGCAGTGCCCTCGCCGGAACTCGAACCCTGGACTTCTCGAATACGCTTAGAGCATACTTCCATTTACACCACGAAGACGTGCGGAAAAGGAGAAAACATCAGATAAGCTTAAATGCAGAAAACAGATATTTTTGCAAGTTTGTTAAAAGAGTTGTAGTAGACGAAAAAATCGTCACACACATACTGATAGACATCATTGTAAAAATATTAAAAGTGTGTTGTGGTTACCATAGTGCGTGCTTATTCACTGAAAAATCACTATTTGATTTTTGGACTGAAAATAATTACCTTCCTTGCGTATGTACATAGGTTGGCGAGAGGTAAAAAGTGTTTATATGCTTTTACTAAATCTGTCTGTAAGTTATCTTAATTATTACTAGCCTCTGAAGCATAGAATCTATAGCTTTTTTATGTAGCTTAGGTTTTTTAAATCCTCGTACAAGTAAAGAAAGTATTATAATCGTGAAAATTTTCGGATATCATATATCAACGAAAATATCCATTTTTGACCGCTATCGAATGCATTTCAACGATGTTTCCGCATGATATCTGTACGTAAGGACAGAATAAAGGACTCCTTTTTTCCCAAATGAATTATAAAACTGATTTAAAATGGATTCAGAAGCGATTTTTTTCGTGACGTCTTTGCGTACATTTTTATATACGTATCTCGCATAACTCAAAAACGAGTAGCCTCAGGACGATGAAATTTTGCATATGGGACTGCTATAACATGTAGTTTTCACCTCCCGTTTTGGTTGCAATCGGCCGAAGTAGAAGTATGTATAATATACGCCCACACGCACACATACCAACTCTGTTACCGGGTTCGGTTAACCCAGTTTTTTTTAGTCTTATATACTTGCAAATTCTGCATTTTTGCTTTAAAAATGATTTAATTATGTTTTTCCTATCTTCCGGTTAAGGTTTTTATGCCTTTAGTTATTCTGCATGCAATGGTTGTAGAATTATCAATAATTTAACACTTGTTTAGGTGCGGCTAAGCCTAATTTCTTTTACCGTAGCAGCCATATTTATTACACTTGAAATTTTGAGTTAAGTCAAATTCTGCACCTTCAGTGTCTTCAGTGTCTTTGAGTGGGATCAAAGGATCAAACGTGAACTTTCAGTTTTGTGCATCGAAAAAAATCTGCCTTTTTACCCGCCGGCGAAAGTGTTCCTTTTTCTGTAGAAACTCTAATTTGAGTTGCAAAAATTTTATTTTAATTGTTTTAACTGTATTTGGTGTTCTATATTTTTCTATATTTTAAGATTTTTAATGAACATATTTTGAGGTTTATTATGTTTTTGCCTTGCCGCGAAGTGAGAATTGAATTAATTGAAATGAGAAATCTATCTCTGAAAAAATAAGTTTAAATGAAATGGAGCAAAAAATGCGTATAGTTTAATATTCCGTACAAGGAAGTCATGTGGTGTACACATCAGAATTTTAATAAAAGGTTTTTGTCTTTTATTATGGAAAACACTGTTGTCTCAAAAAACATAATTTTTGATTATGTTGTTTTGTTTATACAATTTAACATCTGTGCACGAAATTCTAATTCTCGTTTTGGGGACTGAAAGCAGATCAATTAAATCAAACTACCACGACTTGCTCAAAAGCAGTATGCCAATGCTTACGGAATTCAGGATCGGATAATCACTGAAAACAACTGTGCAGCTCTAAACGTAATATATAGGTCATTTGCTTCATTTTGCAATCTTTGAGTATGCTGGTATGACAATGAAATGATACCAGTCGTTTTTCGTAAGTGATTTATCCCATTGTTATGTGACTAAAGTAGTAATAGCCGACAAATTTTATTGCCAGCCTAATGATTACAACAAACTAATCCTAGTATTTCAAAGGAACTTTGACAAAAAGACAATGCTAAATCTTACATGGGAACATGGTAACCAAAAATACTGATAGTTTTAATCTTTAATCCTTTACCAAAATTACCTTTTTTTCCCAGTAGTTAGTATATCGGTTGCCTTTTGAGGTTAAATAGATATGTTTTTTTCACTAGTTTTAAAAAGAAGAATATATATATAACGTTCTGTAATTTAAATCAATTTGAGGTATCCCAAAGAAATAAATCTCGGTTAACTTTTTTAAAGAGAAATTTGCCTTTCCATGACATTTCCGAGTGAAATATAGTTTTGTTTCTTGGTAAGCCTGCTAATGATATTTCTCCGTCTGCGAAAGCTTCGTTCTTTATATTTTTATGTGTAGAAAAGAACAACATTTTTTTTTTCTGATAAATAAAAACATACAACAATAGATAAAAAAAAACTGAAACCTCTTAGATTTTATATAACGCCCGAAGAGGCTTCTGTTAAGGTTTTGCGTTGTAGCGACATCAGGTATTTTTTTGAAAGCAGGAGGAATGAAAAATAAGCAATACCCTCAGCGGGATTCAAACCACGGACCTTTCGATACGCGCCGAGCATCCTGACCATTACACCACGAACGCATGCTAAGAAGGCGGGGAAAATATCTTATATACTGCCCTTTTTAAAAGGCGACTGGGGATTAGGGGACCCAATCGCCAAATCCTGGTGGTGGAGAATCATCATCCACCACCCGTTTTAGTTCGGGCGCTACTGTAGAGGCATTCGGTTATTTTGAAGCAGGAGACATAAAAAATGAGCAATGTCCCCGCCGAGAGTCGAACCACGGACCTCTCGAATACGCGCCGAGTGTGTTGATCGCTACACCACGAAGGCGGGCTAAGAAGGCGCGAAAAATACCTTATATATTAAATATCTTATATATTAATATGAAATATCCTTTATTTATTAAATATCACGTTTTTCGCACTTAAACCATAAAATTCAATTCAGCAGTAATATCGCAAAATAATTTCAAAAGAGCACGTTTAGAATTTCCGATACACAGTCTCGCGCGCTAGAGATAAAAAAGTTTTCTTTTGGTACACTGTTGCCATTGCTTACTTTGAAATCGTTGAATTTCTTAATCAAAAAATCATAAATGCTTTACAACATATGAAACAGGTAATAAAACAAATTCCAAATTTGAGCTTCCAGATGCTCATATTTGGGTGGAGACGTACGTTATTCAAAAATTGAGGCTCTAGGTACCACTGTTTTATCACAATGAGATAAACATGCAAACATTTATATAGATTCTTCATTATTTAATTTCTTTAAATATAATACAGGGTGATAATATTTGGTGGCAACAATTTGAAAAGTGAAGCGCCGTTTATAGTGAAACGCCATGAAGGTGTTTATAGTGAAACGCCATTTTAGGGGGCAATATCGAAAAATAGGGCAACATTTTCGGGGCAAATTGTCCCTAAAAAGCAAAATTAAAAACTTTCATTTTATCAATATCAAGATATGAAAATTTCATTTTATGCGTAAATGATCTGTAATGGCTCAAATAGTTATAAACAAATTCATATTTATCTAGAAACGACTTTTTATGAATTTTAATGAATTCAGAAGTGTAACTTTTATGAACATTTGTTTTTATACTGCGAGAGCTGCTTAAAATAATCTTTAAAGTGGCATTAAAGCGTCATATATGATATTCATAATAAAGTGCTTGGGGCATAATATTTATAAAATATTCTACAGTATTACAATTAATTAATTTGAGTTTGATTTTATCGATTAATTAATAATTAATTTTCTAAGTGAACTGAAAATGTTTCACTTGAAGCCTTCTATTTCCTACGATTTTTCCAATGAATTGCTTTTCGCGTAAGTCAACCAATCAGATATTCTGAAAATAAAAATTCTGGGATATGCTTCTTCTGGTGAGATGTTGAGGGTAACTTGTAGATACGGATAAAAAATAAATATAAAAAAATGAAAAAATACTACATATCCTATAATAATTTCCTTATCATATCATATTTATTTTATGAAACCATCAGAGCTTTGTGTGAAGTGGATCAAACTCATGTAAAATCACAATTGGCATCACAGTAAAACGATCTGCGGTTTTTGTGTGTGTGTGTGTGTGTGTGTATGAGTCCAGCTGTGGTAAATATTTTATTAATTAATTTTAATTTACAGTTAGGCAAAACGTAACCTTATTTAGCCGTAGATTTTAAATAAGAGATTTAAATATTAGAGATAAAATATTTGAGAGCAATCAGACATAGGCCTCTCTTCTTCAGGAACCAAAAAAAATTTTGCAAAAAAGGAAAGAGCGATGACTGTATTTACAACAAAAGCAATGGGGGAGCAAAGTGAAGACGAACTTAGTGCCATCTGTCGAAGAAAATAATAATGAAACCGGAAGAAATTAAGATAGAATTTTAGAAGTGTTAGAAAGGACTGATTTGGAAATAATGCCATTAAACCAAAGAAAATATAATTTTGTGAATATAAAGAGCTATAAGGAAATTCAGTTTACCAACTGAAGAAGTTTTATGGGTAATTTTGACTGTGCGAAAGTTCTTTAATAGCTGACAGCACGAAGAACATAGTAACAGATGCTAATGGAATATTTATTCATTAAATCTATGTACGAAACAAGAAGAACAGCATTTTAAGTTGCATCAAATGTTCATTTTAACAAATGACAAAAATCTTGCCCATTATGACATCAGCTGTGTTCAATTCATTGAATTCTTCTCTAATAATACATAATTTATGATGATATAATAATGTGCATATTACATGGCTAACAAACACAATTAGAAACGAATGGTATCTATGCATGATTCATTACCGGATATGCTCACTTTCAAATTATGATAAGAAAGATTAACATACAGTAACTTAAGTAAGAACAAATTAAGTCCTTAAAATATAAACTGCAAGGAAATGTTTGATAAAATCTCAATAGCAATATTACGACTTACAATGCTTTAATGATTAAGGACCTAAAGAACTTTCATACTTGTTTAGAAAATATTAATAACCTCTTAGTATTAATAATACCCCCTTTACACTGGAAAATGCAAGTGGATAATTATTATTACTTATGGAAATTGCTATTAATAATTTAACTTCAAAGCTAGATTGAGGAGGAAGCATATAAAATTTTCGTTTCTTTAGCCAATCTAACTTCGACTACAATATATGTAAGATATAACAAAATATGACAGCTGCTGTAAAAAATAACTGGTGACCTCAAAATTAACTTTGTACATTTGGTGTTCTCCCCCTAAATTCATCCTCTCTCCCAAATTCGAGATCACTCGAAATTACGTAACGTTCTAATGCAGATACCTCTTGTATCAAATAATTGTAATCAAATAATTGTAAACCAAAACGTTTCTTTAACTCGAACTAAAACCATCACTTCCTCGCGTCTTCCTTTGACCTGCTGTGCTCTCTTTCGCTTCCTCCTTCATGATGGCAACTCGCAATTTTTCTATCCTGCTGCTCATTTGCCTGAAATGGCGTGGTAACTTTTTATCTCTGTGTATAAAAAGTTTTTGTAATCAACAATGATCGAAAAGTAATTTGTCTGCCAAAGAAATAATTTTTATGTGCCTCCAAATAAAGATGGTAATCGCCGAAATTAGTTTTGCCAACGTCTTATTCCTGTCTTATATATCCAGCCATGTGTACAGCCAAAAGTTAAAAGGAACGGATTCATGACTGCGCACTTAGTAGTATATTACACACATATATATATATACAATTTATACCAGTTCTTCAGGTGTAGATTTTCTGAACAAAAAATATCATATTTAATTTGAGATAAAATCTTTAAGCACAAAAAATAAGTCTTCAGTTTCTTTTTTAGACCAAAGGCGTAATTTTGCCCAGAAGGACTATTAATTTCGTTTTGGAATTTTGCATTGAAAACTTAATTGCGTGGAATCACTTTTTAAATTGTTGCCACTAAATATTATCGCCCTGTATTATATTTAAAGAAATTAATGAATAATCTGCATCAATGTATGTATGCATGTTTCTCGCGTTGTGATAAAACAACGGTACCTAGAGCCATCCAATTTTGATTAACGTAATCCTCCACCCGAATATGGGCATTCAGAAACCCACGCTTTGAATTTGTTTTATTATTTACTTCATATTTTGTAAAACTGTAACGAATTTTTGATTAATAGACTCAACGATTTCAAAACGAGCAATGGCAACATTGTACAGGAAGGAAAAAAAAAATTATCTCCAGCGGCGAGACTGTGTATTGGAAACTCTAAAGATATGCTCTTTTTAAATTATTTTATGATATTGCTGTTGAATTGAATTTTATGGTTTAAGTTTGAAGAACATGATATTTAATAATTAAAGGTAACACACAAAACTTTAAAAAAAAGGCCTCTTCGGGAGTAATATAAAATCTGAAAACTTTCGTATTTTTCCCCCTTCCCCGTTCAAATATTTATTGTAGGAAAAAATAAATATATAAATAAATAAATAATTTCAATATAGGAGTTAGATTTATGAGAAAAACAGCAGACTTGTTTTTAATTTTCATGGTTACACTTCACTAAAATTAAAAATTCAGAAATGCCCGAAGTTTGGAAACCTTCCTAAATATTTTATTAAAGTGTGTTTTATGAACTTGGACATTAAATAGAAATTATTAATGTGTGTTCAATGAAATATTCATTACAATAATATCGCTAAAATTATACTGTTACCACGACAGTATCACTTTTGCTGGCAAAAACTTTCAAAGCGTTTATTTGCATATTTTCTGTGACTTCCTTTGTTACTTTCAAAACAGTTTTCCTAAGTTTTGAGAACTGAACATTTTTTTTCAATTAATTTTTTTAAACAAATTGTAGATACATTAGGATTTTTTATGCGGAGAGACGTGAAAAATGAGCAATGCCCTCGCCGGGACTCGAACCACTGACCTCTCGATTACGCGGCGAGTGTGCTGACCATTACCACGAAGGCATGCTAAGAGGCCGGGAAAAATACCTTATATACTGCCCCTTCTAAAGGGCGACTGGGGATTAAAGGGAACCAATCGACAAATCCTGGTGTAGGACAATCATCATCCACCACCTTTTTTTTAGTTCGAGCGCCACTGTAGATTTATTAGGATTTTTTAATGTCAGGAAACTGAAGAAATGAGCAATTCCCTGGCGGAGACTCGAACCACGGACCTCTCGAATACGCACCGAATGTGCTGACCTCTACACCAGGAAGGCATGCTAACAAGGCGGGAGAAATACCTTATAAATTTACTTACGTCTTTCTATTAGTTAGAGTGTTATGATCTCAGGAAACAAATGTTCTAAGATAATATAAACATTTCAAAATGAAATAAACCATAGCCTTTTCAAGATAGTCCAATCACTCTGCTTTTATCATGAAGAATAAAATCCCCATATGTCACTATTTATCATGAATGAATATGTTGGTTTATCTGGATTATGATAAAGCATGCTCGGGCGAACTGCCTACAAAAGAGGATGCCTTCATGGAGTACTTTTTGAAAGAAATTAGCTCGCATTTACGTTCCACATAAGAAGAACTGCAAAAACTCCCATGCCACCAACTCGTTCGCAAGGATTTGAAACTGTTCCGAACTATCCTCGTGTTCAAATCGATTTTATACAATATGGGGCCGCACTTTAGTTTATTGTTATTACAATCGGAAATGATTATTATGTTAAATATTGTTGGGAAAGGAAAATATTAAAAAAAGTATTTCTTAAGTTTCGACATCTTTCTGGTCAATAACTCTTACTGCTTTTAGTTTAGGAATGCACATTTTTTAGAGCAGGAGATCCTATTCTAATTCCAACTACTTATCATATAAACTCTATATTGACATCATGAATAGCTCATTGAAATTCACCGCGAGTTCTAGTGCATATGCCTCGAAGCGAGGAAATGCGATCACGCCTGCACGAACTAATAATACACAAAAATTCTTTAACGCATTTTAACTCTGAAATGCGTGGTACGTTGATACCATTCTTGAAACAAATAAAAATTCAACACAGTTTATTCTATTAGATTTCCAATCAGCCAATTTTATGTTGATGGAATGTAACGCAATGTGTCTTAGGCGTTACCTGCGCCGCTTTTCTTCCAGTGAAATTATTTGCTAGTGTAACTATATAGGTCATCGGTAAAAACTATTAAATAACAATTTTTCTTCAACTTTTTTGCATGATGTTAACACGCCTTCTTCTTTCAGAAAGTTTAATATGCCTCTAAATTGTTTTGTCATTTTCGTGAGATCTATTCTTCAAAGTTATCTCTGTATCAAGTTCACGTGAAGTTGAGGCAATAAATTATTAATTTAAATTCTACTACATAGTTAAGACACAAGATGTGTTATTAGGTTAGAAGGGAATTTTTAATAACGTTTCCATTTACTCATCATTGTAGAGTTTGATTTTCTGTTTGTGTCGATGACACGAAACTAATTTTCATTCTTCGAAATCTGCATGCAGGTCCATATCAAATCAAATGTTTTCAGTAATTGTATGTATTTTTATCTGCTACGTATGTATTGCTGCTAATTATCTTCTACGTACATTTATGAAAATATTGCAAATAATCGATTGCTTTTCCAATTTGCTACTCCCACATAAAAACGAACTATTTTTAGTCCAAAGGGGCTTTGTCCCTGGACTATTGTTTTCATTTTGTAATTTTTCGTCGGAAACATTAAACGTCGGTTCACTTTTCAAATTGTTGCCACCAAATATTGCAGCCCTGAATTATATTTAAAGAAATTAAATAATGAAGAATGTGCATAAATGTATGTATGTTTCTCGCATTGTGATAAAACGACGGCACCTAGAGCCATCGAATTTTGAATGACGTAATCCTGCTGCGAATATGGGCATCTGGAAGCCCAAATTTGAAATGTGGAATTTGTTTTATGATCGATTTCATATTTTGTAAAACTTTAACGACTTTTTGATTAAAAAACAACTCAAGGATTTCAAAGCGAGCAATGGCAAAGTTGTACAGAAAAAACGTTTTTATCTCCAGCGCGTGAGACTGTGTATAGGAAATTTTAAAGATATGTTCAGTTTAAAATTATTTTGCGATATTGTTCTTGAACTGAATTTTATGGTTTAAGTGCGAAGAACGTGATATTTGATAAATAAAGGTAACACACGAAATGTTAAAAAACGCCCCTTTGGACGTAATTTAAAATCTTAAACCTTTCAAATTTTTTTTTTGTTTTATGGTTTATTTATTTATTTTATTTTCCTTTAAATTTTCTAAATAACGTCATAGGCCCGAGAGGGGAAAGCTCAAACATTTTGATGTTCTTAACATTATTTTGAACACCAAATTAAAAAAAAAGACGTTAAAAATTGTGAGCCTCGTATATTACGTTTTTCACAAACTTCATTTTTCTTCACCTGCTAACTTGTTCATATTTACTTTTCATAATTGCAGTACACAATTTAAATTAATTATAAAGAAATTCTGATCGATAAAAACGTAATAAATAAAAACTGAAGTAAGAATTTTTTGCTGCTTTATTATGAAACGGGAATTTTTAAACATTGTTTAACTTTTTCTTTTGAAAGAAACTTTAAGCTATTTTATATAATGAGCACGTTACCACTGTCCGTTTTTGTGCACCTCAGACTCTGATTAAAATACTGTGTAAGCTTCTAGGTCAGCAGATGCAATACACTACGTTTCATACGTGAATAGTGCAGTTGAACAAAATGTCAACACCGGAAGAAAACAATGTGACTTACTACGAAAGCATCTTCAACTTAGTAGCAAAATTATTTTATATCAACACTAGTTAAAGTGAAATTTCTTTCAGCCCTGCTTCATGTAAACCTGGGTCTCATGAAAGAGATCGATAAAAAATAGAAAATGAATGCCTGAAAATGAATAAAAATGAAGCGTTAAAATAAAAGATAGACATTACTTTAAATACCTCTATAAAAATACCTTTATATTCTTTCTCCTATTAGATGCCGATGTTTACTTTTTACGATGTTACTTACTTGCCGATGTTTTCTCCCTCCTTCTAGCATTCCTTCATGATATAATGGTAGCACACTTGGCGCGTATTCGAGAGGTCCATGTTCGAGTTCCGGCGAGAGCATTCCACACTTTTCATGCCCCCCGGAAGTCAAGAAAGTTAAATGATTAAATGACCTTCTAATGAGTCTAGAAGTCCCCTTCTAATGACTGTACAAGTGGCGCCCGAACTGAAAGGTGGTGGACAATAATTCGCCACAATCAGGATCTGGCGATTGCGTCCCCTCATCTGCAGTCGCTCTTTAAAAGGGCAGTATATAAGGTATTTTCTCTCTCCTTCCAGCATACCTTCGTGGTATAACGGTAGCAAACTCGGAGAGTATTCGAAAGGTTGAGGTCGGAGTCCCAGCGAGGACGTTGCTTATTTTTCATGTCCTTAGCATAAAAAAACCTAATGACTCTGCAGACGTAAAATATTGTTAAGTAAAAATTTTAATGTTGTTATAAATGAAGTGGAAAACAACATTAGGTTGATCTAAAGACTATCATTAATAAATTTGTGGTAACAACGAAGATCCTGACTGTGTCGTCATAGTTAAAAATATGTTTTAAGCATTCAGTTTAAAACATATTTCCAACTATGACTGTTCAGTTTAAATTAGTCTACTCAATCAGTATTCACTTTTTATTTTACATCTAGAATTTTATGAAAAATATTTTGCTGCAATGAGTTGAAAAATGAGCACTTTCAACAAAATATTGGAGAAGTGGAAACGGATACCAGGGCAGTTGGCATGATTATAATTAGTACTGGATATTTTTTCTCGAAAATACAGAGATACCACATAAGAAGAGCAAATGCAGCTTCATTAACAAAAGACTAAAGAAGAGTTAGGTTTTAAAACTAATAAGCTTTTCTTATTTTAGCAACGTATTTGAATGCCACCTGTAAATGTACTGCGTGTTTCAGTTACTCAGCAGATCTTTAAAAGTTTTTATTTTGGTTAATATGTGTAATGTAGACTAAAGCAATTAATATAAAAATGTGTAAAAATACGATCTTTTTTAAGAAATTGCACTATGCACCTTTTTATCTGTAATTGTCCTTGCATAGACATGTGATAAATTCAGTAAAGTAAAAAAATAATAATAATAATTTACTAATTTTTAGTAAGTAAGTATAGTTTAATGTTTTTCCATTTAAATATAATAATTTTTATTCATGAAAAATGTTCTGTACTGGAATATATAAAGTATTGTAAAAAATACTCGCTAATAAACATCCAGTTATTACTAAACTATGATTTATTTACACGCATTAAAAATGAAGAAAAGAAAAGAAAAAGAATCGTCACAACTTTCTAAACTTTTTATCGTTAACGTCTCGTCTGCGCGCTCATCAGACACACGGACACACAAAGTAGACAGATGTCTTGTTTTGCACCCGCTAAGTCTTTTTGCCCGCAGGGCGAAATAGATGGCGCGTGAAAGTTATACAGTTACAGTTGCACTTTCCACAATTATTTTTCTTCCATTTCCCACAATATTTTTCTTCCATAAGTCATTTTATTTGATTTTACTTATGTTATTCAATTCAAGAGTTTCTATAAATATTGGTTACTGAGAACCCCTTTGATCCAAACCAAAAAGCGAATATAGCAAAATAGTACACGTGACAGATGACGGAGGAGAGGGGTACCTGTCATCTGCCAATGGTAAGAAAGAGTATGTCCTCTGTCAATACCAGAACATGGAACATAAAATATAAAACACAAATATAAAATATTAATATAAATATATATAAAGCATATATAAAAATATAAAACATAAATGTAAAAGAAATATATAGAAAACAATGAACATAAATATATAAACAAATACTAAGCAATTATATATGAAAAACTAAAGTTTATTCATAATTCAATACAGTTTATGCCGTAAACAAATCACTCAAAGTTCAGCAGTTGTGCTGGCATTGAGTCACATACTCATACCAAAGCTTAAATTGCGCCGGAGCCCAGTGGAACCCGTCTCCGGTACTTCTCAGTTTTTGAGATAATTCATAAGTTTAGCCGGAGCACACTGGGGCGCTAAAGAAAAGGGTTTAAGCTCTTCTTTTATATAAGTTAACACATATCATGCCAAGCATTGAAAAAATTAGTACTTTTTTTATAAATTCTTAAATATATGTTTCGCTAAGTCTACGTATACATATAAAATAAAAAAAGTAACCAAATTTTTATTAATTTGATCGATAAAGCCTGTCCTAAAAATAGAGCACTGGTATAATCCACTGCTAATAATCCTTACTTAGATGGAATGGGAAAAAGCACTTTACGTTACATTTTTACCAACGTTACATTTTTTAAAGATAGTTGTTGGTTTTGCTGCGAAAATTTTTAGCTGGCATCTTTTTTGTCTATTTCATGGATTTTTCACAATAACATGTCCATTCTGAAGCTTCAGAAAATCTTCATTATAGTGTTGAACACCTAATTTTCTGCAAGGTAGTTTTCTTGGAACAGGAAGTCCCAAACAGGCAACTATTATGTTTCTTCAAAAATCAAGCAAGCTCAGCCTATCATCACCAAATAACTGATTAATCTTCCATTAAGCAACAAATGCTGTTTCAAACAAATTAACAAATAAAGACCGGTACACTTTCTTTCCTTGAATTGAAGTAACATAAGCTGCTGCATGATTATCAAATAGGTCAAATCTGTTTTTATATTTATTGTAGGATGCAATGCACATTGGTATCTTTACCTGTTTTCGGTCACCTTTTACTGTTCTTTCTACGGTTGATACACTTTTTATTTCTTTGAAATTGGACATTACTGAAACAATACGACTGTCATTCCATCGAACTGCTGCAACTTTGTTTTTTTAACCAAAACTGCTATCTGAAGAGTCGCGTTTCATTTTTGACACTGTTTTAGAGGGCATAAGTGGGCATTTAGATATTCTGTGTTCTCTAACAGTACCTGTAGCGAATAAGGTTTTATTTGCAAGAACGGATTCGTGGGAAGTAAAGAAATTATCCATATAAATCTTATGTATCTCAGAGTTTGTAATTATTGACAGCAAATTCTAGACATTTGTATGAGATAATGGCTCATTCACGATTGTCTTAGTAAGTTTCTTCTTTTGTATCTTTGGATTTTTATTCTTCTCCAAAATTCAATCATGCAAAAACGAGAGAAATTTAATCTGCTTCAATGAATTTCAGAATACAAACTGGCTTCATGAGTCAATATTTGAAACATTTACTTAACACCCTCTCCTACATTTCACACACTTGTTTGTTACGTGATGTGCACCTGCCAACTAGACTAAAGCTCCTGGGTTAGTTGTAGAATAGCAATGCTTGAAATGTAATAGAGAAAGAAAGGATTATCGCCATTACAAACTGATGAAGATTTGGTAGTAGTAGATTTTACCGTCGTCCTATATTTAGGACAGTTAAAAACGCAAGGAAAGTTTATCTTTTAGGTAAAATGGTTTGATAGTATTTTTTGCTGATATAAAAGTATGGATTATTTTCTCAGTAAATCTATATGTATATTTTTCTTGGAGCTCAAAATTTTAATAAACTTGTACCTTGAAATCATAAGCAAAAAAATCTGCAAAAATCCCCATTTTTAAAAATTAATAAAACATATCTAAATTAATTCCAACTTGCGATAAAGAAAAATGTATGTAGTTAAACGACTCTTAAATAATACATCGTCTTTAATTTGAAATAAATTATTTCAAAGATTTTACACAAAGACCATTTATGTGTTCTGTCCTATTTTTAGGACGATGAGGAAATATGGGTTAACACAATTTCAGCAAAAAAAATTATTTTAATAATAAATATGCCTTAAATATCGATTCTAACTTCTGAATGCAGGCCTGTCTTTCCCTCGGATCCAAACCTTAGACGGAGATTCTGGCTTTTGAGGAAAGAAAAGCCCCCACCCACATGCCAAATGCTTATTTTCTAGGAAGGTGCAATGAATTTATTAGGATGGGTTTATTTTTCATTCCTGAGAGAGCTAAAAGGCACGAACCATGCTAGTAACTTCATACTACAGGAACTCCTGTACACTTTTTGAACGATATACGCGTTCAAAAATGCGGGGATCACTATTGTTATTTATATAGAGAAGTCTTAGGTTTATTCTTACGTTGTTATCGGATCGTATTCAGGGAAAATTTCTGCTTGACGTCTAGAATTATATAGAGAGGGCGCGATTAGAAGGTCTTGGACTCTTCCTCTTTATTTTCAGACCTACACATTTCCTTTAAAATTTCCTTCCATATCCTGATACTATCTTCAGAATTCTAACTGTTCTCCTTTGTGACGCTTTAATTGTTTTATTGTTAGTGCCTTGGGAAAAAAAATGGTTTGTGGAGTTCCACCCTTTTATTTCTCCGTTCAATGGTAGAAACCCCTTACACTGATAAGCGAATAATCACTTGAGTGTGTGAACAGAGAAATAAAGGGTAATATAACTACCCTTTATTTCTCAAAATAAATATGAACGCAGTCAGCTCCGATCTTGGAATTACAGAAAAGCCTCCACTTGGGCTTGAACTTAAATTAATAAGAATTTAAACTTAACTAAAGCTTAACAAAAAGATATAGCCAAAGCTATCAAGATTCTCAATAGTTGGCCCTTAAATCTCAATTATGTCAGCGAAGCTAATCAAGGGCCTAAAGAACGGCCGAGCGTAGCTATAGCTTAGAGAGAGATGTAGTCAAAGGCAAACGCGCGCTAGTCAGGAACTCGGGCTGTCTAACAAAGCCGGTGAAACATTGACTTAAATATTACTCTTACTCATTTGCATTAACCGCGTTTCTGAAAATAAATTCTGGTAGGAAATTGTAAGCTGAAACTAGGAAAGACAGGAAAGGTGCATAAACTTAAAATAACTGTTATAAAATTAGGATAAACCTTACAGGTTTTTGTATCTATTATCTTTTGAAAATGATATACATAGTCAGGACATATAATACTATACGCATAATCAGGACTTAAATTCAATAGTATATTATATGAATAATCAGGGATTAAATTCAAACGGAGATAGACAGAGATACTTCTGAGCTTCTGAGTGGAACTGTGATTCCAATCGAAGCCCAAAATAAGAAGAGGTCAGATAACTTTTTTTTGTTGTTTAACTATTTATAATTAATTTAATAATTTATTAAATTTCTATTTATCCCTTTACATTTCTTTTAATTACTTAATTGTTTTAATTTTTACTTAGTTTATTTGTTGATTGATTGCTTCCTTCCTGACAGTCTTCCGTAGGGCTTCGGCACTTTTAATTTTAGAAATTAATCTCTGGATTATATTAGGTGAGACATGCAAGTTTTGCAGAGAAGTAGGCCTTGCTCAGTGAGCCTGACAGAAGTCCGGTCCTAGGGCTAATATTGAATCCACAATATTGCAGATTTTGGTGATTACACCTGCGACGTTTATGAAGTGTTAGAGAGAAAGTGTTAAACAAACTGGATTTAAGAAGAAAAAAAAGGGGAAAGTCTCCCTCAGAGGGGAGCCCCCATCAAAAAACTATGCAGATTTAATACCTTGAAAAAATATAGGTTTAAAGTTCTAAATATGAACTTTAAGAACATTTTGACAACTGAAATTTCTCGGCCTGTAAGGGAAAATGTGTAGAGACATTAGATATTTTAGAAGCAGGAGCTGTGAAAAATGAGCAATGCTCTCGCCGGGAATCGAACCACGGAGCTGTCGAATACGCTTCGATCATGCTGACTATTACACCACGAAGGCATGCCAAGAAGGCGCGAGGAATATCTTATATATCCCCCTTTTAAAGAGCGACTCGGATTAGGAGACCCAATTGCCAAATCCTGGTGGTGACGAATCATCTTCCATCACCCTTTTAGTTCGGGCGCCACTGTAGAGACATTAGGTATTTTAGAAGCAGGAGATGTGACAAATGAGAAATGCCCTAGTATACGCTGACCACTACACCACGAAGCCATGCCAAGAAGGCGGGAGGAATACCTTATAAATAGTCTTGAGTTTAGAAACTCAAGAAATCTGAAGATTAGCCATTTTATTTTTCTGTCCACATAAATATTCGATAATTATAAATGAAAGTTCAAACTTTTAATTTGTGAAACAAATGAATATATTTAATACTTGGTGAATATACTAAAGGGAAAAGAGCTCTCTCTATTTTATTTTTAAATTTTTTTTTTCATATTTTCCCAATATTTTGGAGACGATATTAATATCACAATACCTATAAAATATTATCCTGTGTTATTTTCCTTGAAAGAATTGGGTTTAATACATGCTTTGCTTTTACAAAGGAAGTCTTTTGTGACAGGGTGGCCGCTCAACGGTAAAGTTGTTGAACACTGATAGTTCGATCTGTGTTCTAACTGGCTGGCTGCATGGGCATTTTCGTGGTGTTCCGCCGCTTTTTTGGATGGCACAGAAATGTCCTTCACCATCGATAGATAGACTTGTATCATAGATAAGTAAATGGGCGTTCTTTATCGATTACGAAGTTTTCAAATAAATAAGATGCAATAATTTTTTTCATTATATGCTCTAGCATACTAATTATTATTTTAAAACGTACGTGTACAATGACTAGACTCTAATAGCTATTTTATAATCATGCGTTAGATCTGCTTAGACAGCAATACAGACTTATATTAATTTTCATTATTTTTTACACTCGTTACACGCACAGTTGCTATTTTTACTTTCTTGTACGAAGTAGAAAGGAAGTATTGTAATCGCGAAAAATTTCGGATATCATATTTCAACGAAAATATCCATTTTGACCTCTATCGAATGCAAGTTAATGATGTTTTTGTGTGATATCTGAAGGTACTAGAGGACTCTTTTACCCCCCAAAAAATTATAAAAGTTGATTTAAAATGGATTCTGAAGAAACTTTTTCGTGGCATCTGTGCGTACGTACGTATGTATGTGCATATCTCGCATAACTCAAAACCAAGTAGCCTCAGAACGTTGCAATTTTGTATGTAGGACTGCTATAGCATGTAGATGTGTACCTCCTATTTTAGTTGCAACCGGCCGCACCAAAAGTATATATATATATCCACTCTGTTACTCGTCTCAGTGGCATGAGTTTTTTATTCTTATATGTCGGTAAAATGCGCATTTTTTGCTTTAAAATGATTGAATTATGTTGTTCTTATTTTCCAATAAATATTTTGATACCTTTAGTAAATCTGCATGCGAGATTTGTAGAATTATCAACAATTTAAAAGTTGTTTAAGTGCGGCTAAGCCTAATCTTTTTTCTCATGGCGGCCATATTTGTTTGCATTTGAAACTTGGGAGAATAGTGGATTTGTTGCCAATCTAGGGAAACTAATTTTCGCAATAGTAAAGATAACGCCTTCTTTTATTACTGCGAATTAGATCATGCTTAATCCATTTTGAAATTTATTCGAGGAAATAAGCGTTTAGGATTTATTTCATAATTTTTAATATAGATATTTTGAGTTTTTAACGTATTTTTGCCTTCTTGCGAAGTGAGAACTAAATTAATTGAATGAGAATTACTACTGAGTCGTCTGTAAAAAACTTTTGTTTGTTTGTTTGTTTGTTTTGCACAGCGTTTTAAATTTATCATAGTATTTGAATAAAACATGTTGCAGTGATTAGATAATTGTTCAGATGATATACATAATTGTTTTGCATTCTGAGTTATGAAATAAATGATATGGAACGCTGCTAAGTGAACCTTGCGCCAGAGTGTCGCTATGGTAAACAAATACAGTAAATTTTAAAGAGTGCATTTATTCTATTGTGGTTTACGCATTATCGACGAAGTAGATTTAACTGAATCTAATAAGTTTAAATGAAACGCGAAATAAAATAAAACATATATAAACATGTAAATAAAACACACTCCGTACAAGGAAGTCATGTGGTATATACATGAGATTTCTTATTAACAAGAGAACTAAACTTAGCTTATCAATAGTGTTGATCATTGTATCAGAATTATGAACCAGTTTGTGTTTATTAAGACTTTTACAAAGTTTTCACTTTGAATTAATTCGGATAATGGAAATGTTTAACTGTATCAGAGATTTATTCGTATTGCGTCCAGTCTCATATATAACAAGAAAAAAAAATTAAATATGAAGGTCTATCGTTTTCCTATTTGGAAGAATTTCTATATGCAACTTTACAATAATTCCGTATAAAACGTAAACGAAGAATGGAGACTTCGTAATCGATTACATAGTGCAAAGTACATCAGCTGTTCCCTGTCGATGGGGTCAAAACACAGTTCGTACTATCCGAAAAAGGGGCGATCTTTCGTGGTTTACCCCACGTATAACGTGGATGGGAGCAGTTTTCCTTAGAAAGTCCTCTACAAAAGCATTCTTCCGCCTAGTGTGCTTAACCATAATCAAATAAACCCAAACAAAACAAACTTTCGTAGCAGTAGAATACGTTAAACATGTTTTACAGTTACCGACTAACGTTTTTGAGTACAGGTTTAAGAGTGCATGCAGAAAGATGTAAGTAGGCACGAAAGCGATACTATTTATTATTATATATTTCTGATTGTGGATTAGAAGATAAAAGAAAAGTTAATACAGATGACATCAAGAATGAGGGAATTTTTTTGACCTCGTAGAACAGACCACCGCAGAGAACAACGAGATAAATATATAGTTCTGATCGTGGAAAGCAAGTCAAGCGTATAATCACCTTACCTCAAAAACGGGGAGGGGGAGGATGTGAAACTATTTAACAAGAAGGTGAAAGTTCTTACAATTGTTTCCTATCTCAAAGCGTTAGACTGATATCAAAGTATAAAATATTACGCATTCCGCTCTTTGTAAGGCAGTGTAACTGTTTTAGCATAAAATAGATAATGAATTTGAAAGAACTGATCTTTATCATTGAATGTAATAATTTTGTATCATTAGTTACAGCCTTCTTCGTTTTTGCGACATAGCAAGGATTACTACGTCTAAAAACTTTTATCAAGATTTTATTGTTATAAATGTGACTTTGGTCTTCTGTAAACAACTTTTCCAACTTGTAACTGCACGTAAATGAGTAGTTTTCAGTTCGCTTATTTGAGACTTTAAGATCTGTCTCTGTTATTCCACATAAAAATAAATTAAATCTTACAATGAACTTAGCGAATTCTTGCACAGGCGTGAGCAAATTACCAGCACAGAAAAAGAATGACGAATAAACCTTTATTAATTCAGAGTTGAACAGAAAGTCACGATCTTCCTGCGTTACGAAAACACCGTTAACTAGCGGTGAAACTTAACGTAGAATATAAATCAATTAAAAAATCTAAAATAGAAAATAGTGCTGGATTAGCACGTTAAATTACACCTAACAATTTGACTTACAAAAACCTAACAGACGTGACGATAATCCGAAATGGCCAAAAGGCTTACTAGCGTAACAGCGAGATAACAACGAAACGTGCGCTGGCTAGCGAAAACACGGTCTGAATAAACTCAGAGATATTCACTTCACTTAACTTTAAATTTACATTCTGGCGAAAAAATACTAGGGAAAGTTCAAAAGTTCAGGAAAGGTATCAAACTTAAAATAAATTTGTTATGCAGAATAAGGGAAACCCTACAAGACAACATATAAATAAATCCAAAAGAACTCCGAAAAGTATATTTTTCAAAGTATTTGTTGATTTTAGAATCTAAATTTATAAAACCTAAAGCTAGATTATAAGGTATTTTCTCTCTCCTTCGAGCATGCCTTCGTGGTATAACGGTAGCACACTTGACGCGTATTCGAGAGGTCTAGGTTCCAGTTCCGGACATTTTTTACTTTTCATGTTTCCCGCTTTACAATAATCAAATGACTTTGCAGTGGCGCCCGAACTAAAAAATACAATAATTCGTCACCACTAGGATTTGGCGATTGGGTCCTCACGTTCCCAGTCACCCTTTAAAAGAGTAATTATAAGGTATTTTCTCCCTCCAGCATGCCTTCTGGTGTAGCGAGAGGTCCAGGTTCGAGTCCCGGCGAAGGCATTGCTCATTTTTCATGCCTCCTTCTTCAATATAAACTAATGACTCTATAACGTAACTAACATAAATTACGCGTTTCCGAAATTAAAAACATGCTTGTAGAGACATTAGGTATTTTTTGAAAGCAAGAGAGATGAAAAATAAGCAGTGCTCTCACCGAGACTCGAATCACGGACCTCTGGAATACGCGGCCAGCGTGCTGACCACTACACCACGAAGGCATGCTAAGAAGACGACAGAAGTACCTTATAAACTGAATGATTAAAACATACTTTCAACTAGGATGACATAGTCAGGATCTTTATTGCTACCACAAATTTATTAATGATATTTCTTAGATCAAAAACGTCGTTTTCCACTTCATTTATAACAAGATTAAAGTTTTTACTTAACAATAGTTATTTTACATTTGCAGAGTCATTAGTTTTTTTTTATGCTATAGACTAGAAAAATGAGCAACGTCTTCGCTGGGACTCGGACCTCGATCTTTTGAATACGCCTCGAGTTTGCTACTGTTATATACCACGAAGGCATGCTGGAAGGAGGGAGAAAATGCCTTATGTACTCCCCTTTTAAAGGGCAACTGCAGATGAGAGGAACAAGTCGCTAGATCCTGATTGGGGCGAATTATAGTCCACTGCCTTTTAGTTCGGGCGCCACTTGTAGAGTCATTAGAAGGGGACTTGCAGAGTCATTAGAAGTCATTCAATCATTTAACTTTTTTGAAGCAGGAGGCATGAAAAATGTGGAATGCCCTCGCCGGGACTCGAACATGGATCTCTCAAATACGCGCCCAGTATGCTACCGTTATACCATAAAGGAATGCTGGAAGGAGGGAAAAAATATCTTATACGTTTAGTCTAGTGTAAACATCAGCATCTAATAGGCGAAAGAACATAAAGGTATTTTTATAGAGGCATTTAAAGCAATTTATCTCTTTTATTTCGATGCTTCATTTTTATTCATTATCTATTTTTCATTGATCTCTTTCATGAGACCCAGATTTATATGAAGAAGGGCTGAAAGAAATTTGGTTTAACCAGTGTTGATACAAAATAATTTTGTCAAATTACAAAATAATTTAATTAATTAAAATAATTTAATTAATAAGTTGAAGATGTTTTGGTCGTAAGTCAAATTTTTTTCTTCCAGTGTTGACATTTTGTTCAGCTGCACTTATTCACATATGAAACGTAGTGTAATGTATATGCTGACCTAGAAGCTTACACAGTATTTTAATCAGAGTCATCCATTTTATGACCAATTATAGCATTTTAAAAGCATGAAGATTAGTTTTAGATTTTTCATAATCTGAGTTGCACAAAACGGACAATAGTAATGTGCTCATTATGTAAAACAGTTTTAAGTTTCTTTCAAAAGAAATAAGAGAAAGTTAAACAATGTTTAAAAATTCCCGTTTCATAATGAAATCAGCGAAAAATTCTTTTTTATTTATTACGTTTTATTGATCAAAATTTCTTTATAATTAATTTAAAGTAAGTGTTAATTACATAGCAGGTGATGAAAAATGAAGTTTGTGAATAACGTAATATACGAGGCTCATAAGTTTTAGCGTCTTTTTTGAGTTTGGTGTTCAAAATAATGTTAAGAAAGCATGCTAAGAAGGCGGGGAAAATACCTTCTGTACTCCCCCTTTTAAAGAGCGAATGGGGATTAGGAGACCCAGTGACCAAATCTTGGTGATGGAGAATCATCATTCACTACTTTTTTTTTAGTTCGGATGCCACTGTAGATTTATTAGGATTTTTTAATGTCAGGAAACTGAAGAAATGAGCAATGCCCTCGCCGAAACTCGAACCACGGACCTCTCCATTACGCACCGAGTGTGCTAACCAGTACACCATGAAGGCATGCTAAGAAGGCGGGAAAAATACTTTATAAACTATAATTAAAATTACAATTGTGTGTTGCAATTATGAAAAGTTTCTTACCTAATTTATAATATTATCAAGCACATTTTGTTTATCAGCGATAGCATAAATTACTTAGCTTAGCACGCAGGGGATATTTATTGAGAAAAAGAATGTCGTCATGAGTTCTTCCTAAAAAGAATTGTCTCATATTATATTATAAAGAAAGAAAACTTCAAAATGTGTCCTGCAGTCAGCCCGTTTCCCTCTTCAAACAAGAACCTAGGTCGTAGCCTAAGGCACTTAGTCGTGTATCGTTTAGTCAAGAGCGTTTTATTCCCAGAAGAATCAGTATTTTTTCCTGTGGTTATCCTTATTTTAAACCTAAAAATGAGTGAGCCTCCCCCAAAATTCTCTAGTAATAAGCCTTCCAAATATTCTTTGCCTTCTTTACAATAACTTATTGCCTCAAAAATGGTGCAAGAGATGCGTACATCATGAGCTTTCGTAATAATTGCTAAAAGTTAACTGCTAGCAGATATTTCAAATAAAACAGTTTAATACATTTCGATAGACCTCCGCCCCCTCCAAAAAAAAGTTCTTCTTCAGCGACTAATTGCTCTTCTCAAGTGTACCAACGAAGTTTGAACACTTTTTTACAGTGCAATCCTGCACTATAAAGATTTGTAGATGTACGCTCTAGCAGTACATACTAATATCTTTAGAAATATCTGAAGCTTTGCTCTAGCCATGCAAGTTTTCGAGTCATCAGTGACATAATATGCAGAACTGTTAATTAGCAATTATGCGAAAGAATTTTTGTGTCGCTTACAGATGGAAGATCTGTTCTCATCTTACGCTTTTAAAGTATTTCATTTAGCTCTCTACGCTGAGAAAACAAATCTTTAACTTGTCATTAACATCTATATAAAGAAGAAAGTGTGTTGGTTTGTCCTCTAATAACCCAGTCACTACTACAAGTATCGTCACGAAACTTTCTACAATTCGTTTCTGGGTCCTGGAAAAGGTCGACGTCCACTTTTTTGAAAAAGAAAGTAGTTAATATCAGAGATATTAATTAAAAACTCGGAAAAACGATCATTTTCGCCCTCATTTTTTCCAGTGGCAACAGACTCGCAAGGTGGAGATGAAAATCTGCTTTATTTCGAATGTTGTTGCCACTGCTGGCTTTCAAATCCTAGAATTTGTTAATAAAAAAATTCTAAGTTTTACAATGAAATAAAAATAGCATTGCCAAACATCAAAAACATTATTCCCGATTTCAAAAATTCGTGGGAAGCCATTTCGACTATTCCCATCTTTGCGCGACTTTAATCAGCCGAAATATTAATAAAAAACTCTGAAAGCGCTCATTTTCGCACTCAT
The DNA here is from genome assembly GCA_000611955.2 of Stegodyphus mimosarum. Taxonomy (NCBI): domain Eukaryota; kingdom Metazoa; phylum Arthropoda; class Arachnida; order Araneae; family Eresidae; genus Stegodyphus; species Stegodyphus mimosarum. The sequence continues at coordinate 460,807 of KK113248.1, forward strand.
TTTCCCCAGGGACAAAAGTCTCGCTCGTTAGAAATAAAAATGCTTTATTTCGAAAAGGGTTCCTACTGTCCGCTTTGAAATTGTAGAGTTTGTTAATCAAAATTTTGTAAGTTTTAAAAAATTTCTACTTATAAAGAAGAATGTGTGTTTGTTTGTTCTCGTTATTGATTTCTGATCAAGTATGATCAATTTTTTGCCACATTTAGGTGAAATAGTGGATGGAACTTGAGCTTTTACGACCATTCGATTAGAAAGACGAAAATCATTGAAAACTGCGTGCCATTGTTGCTGATATAATGAGAGAGAATTAATTTATTTTCGATCGAAATTTTTTATGGGAGTTCCATGTCCCATCAGACTGAAAAATGCATGACTATGAATCGTATTTTTTGCATCGTTATTAGAGAAGGATTACATCGGTATCGTTCTCTCTGTTGTTAGTTGCATTACTCTCAATCTGACTTAACTGGCATCAGGTACTTCCGCTTGTATAATTATAATTTTTCTCCATCCATTTAAAGTAAATTATCCTAGGTAGCATTTATCGATATAAGAAACATATATTATGATATGAATAATCGAGTTTTTTTCAATGACATAAATATGCAAAAAAAAAAAAGTGAATGTTTTCTTAATTGTATAACACAGAGATTCAATTGCTGAAAAGCTGAACGGAATAACAGCAATAAATGTCATTGTTTTTAATGGGTGTATTGAAAAGCAGATGCGCTCTCAATTCTTTAGGCTATATATTATTATAGTCATTAGAGACCCAACCTTTCCAATGAACCAAGTCATAAAATACAAGTTTTTAACTGGTTGGCAAGATCGCTGAAAGAATGCGAATTAGTTTACCTTCAATTTTGAGCTGACGAAAGTGAATGCGAAGATTTGCAAACAGTGCCACGTTTATATGACGTAAATACAAGCGATTACATTCGTATGCATAACAAGAGCTGAGAGAGCAGTAATTTTTCTGTCAAGAATCTTAGAGAGAGGCATTTTGTTAGTTGATGCGAAAGATGTAATCTTTAGCACGAAGACCCCTATCGCGTTTGATTTGTTGCATGTAATTGATGAATGGAAAGACATATTTCATTTTAATAGTACATAACTTTCTTTAATAGCAACGTAATGGAGATACGGCTTATAAAAATCTGTTTTATTGCAAATGATTTTTAAAATGTAACTCTGATAATGTAAGAAGTGTAAGAACACATTTGCTTTCAAAACCTTTTTTGATTCCGTTCTTGTATTGTGTGTCACTTCCGAGTTAAAGTGGTCGTATATTAAATTAGTAATCGTGCATTTGTTCTTAAGAGCGTTTTTACAGGACAGTTTGATTTAAGACTTTCCAAGTAGAATGGGAAAATGAAGCTAATATCCATCGTTTAAATTATTTTCTTTAACATTTATCTAACATGATTGCATTATCTGATAATCATAGTACCATTTTAAATGGTTGTATATCCATCTTATGTTTCTCGTTGATACCGATCATCAGGTGAAAACATAAAAAAACAAATTTGCGTTAAGAGCTTCAATTCTTTTATCTTTCAACAGGCAGCTGTTGACTGTAGTTCATAAAATACGCCATATAGGTCCATATTTTGCATTTTAATTTTTTATTGAAAAATTAAAGGCATGACCAACAATAATTTTGCTTTTCTGCTTTTATAAGGCATTTCTCCCGCCTTCTTCGCATACCTTCCTGGTGTAGTGCTTAGCACGCTCGGCGCGTATTCGTGAGGTCCGTGGTTCGAGTCCCGGCGAGGGCATTGCTCATTTTTTATGTCTCCTGCTTTCAAAAAACATACATAATGTCTCTACACTGGCGCCCGAACTAAAAGGGTGGGGTTGATGATTCTCCACCCCCAGTATTTGGCGTTCGGGTTTCCTAATCCCCAGTCGCCCTTTAAAAAGGGGAGTATATTTCTCTCGCCTCCTTCGCATGCCTTCGTGGTGTAGTGGTCAGTACGCTCGGCGCGTATTTCAGAGGTCCGTGGTTCTAGTACCGGCGAGGGCATTGCTCATTTCGCAACTCCTGCTTTTAAAAAAAATACCTAATGTCTCTACACTTTTAATCACATAAGTTTTAATCTGAATGAAAATTTCTTATTAAAGGAGAGTCATCTGTGCATCATCTCTAAGCACAGTGATAATGGTGGTGACGTTTGTTTACAAATTATGTCGCATATATTCGTATTTTGCAATTTTATGTTTATTGGAACCTGAAAGAAAGGACAGCAACAGATTTTAGAGCCCATACTGGTTTTTCGTACCCAGGCTTATTTTAATTCAGTTTTTTAATCCAATAGCCGGACGGTTTCTCATTAAGTTGTAGATTTATTAGGTTATTTAGAACCAGGAGAGATAAACAATGTGCAATGCCCTCGCTGGGACACGAACTTCTCAAATACGCGCCGAGCGTGCTGACCACTACACCACGAAGGCATGCCAAAGAAGGCGGGAGAAATGCCTTATAGGTTGACTGCATGGCATGTTTGTGTTCTGACTTTTCTCAAGCGCGATGTAATTACCAGCTAGTTTCGCTTAAAAAACATCCTCTCTTAGACAGAAAACTTCTTGTATTCTGGCTGGTTAATTACTATTAATTAGCCAACGAACATTAAATATGTATCAAGATATAATGAATGATAATCAAAATACAGTCTCCATTTCACTTAAATCTCCATGAAAACAAACTTCAACAGTTTTAGAAAACTCTACAGAGACTCAGAATGCATTTTCATTTAGATCTCTAAAAGCGTGAAATACAAATTTATATGTGGGGTTAATAAAAATTTAACAAATTTTAAATGTGGGGTTTCCCTTATTTTGAAAAACAAATTTGTCTTAAGTTTGGTACCTTTCCTGAACCTCCCAACTTCCCCTTGTATTTTCTTACCAGGAAATAAATTTAAATTTAAGTGAAGTGAATATTTAAACGGGGAAATTTCCTAGTTTATTCAGAGGGTGTTTTCATTAGCCAGCATGCGTTTTGTTGCTATCTCGCTGTTACGCTAGTAAGCCTCTTGGCCATTTCGGATTATCATCACGCCTGTTAGGTTTTTTAAAGTCAACCTGTTAGGTGTAAATTAACGTGCTAATCCAGCATTATTCTGTTTTTAAATTCGACTTCAATTATATTCCACACACAAGTTTCTTACCACAAGTTGACGGTATTTTTATAACGAACGAAGATCGTGCCTTTCTGTTAAACTTCGAATTAATAAAGGGTTACTTTTCATCCTTCTTCTGCGCTGGTAATTCATTTACTCCTGTGCAAAAATTGGCCAGGTTCCTTGTAAGATCTAGAATTTGTGTATCTGGAACAACAGAGACAGATCTTACAAGTTTTACAAAACTACGCAAATATAATTCTTAACAGTAGTATTGACAGAAAAAATAAGTCAACGACAAATTAGATAACTTATTAAATTCTAAAGATCTTGCTCGTCTTCAGTTTCGGGAAAAGTAACAAAAATTTATATTTGTCTTACTTAAAAAAAGAGAAGTAACAGTAGACTCATTTTTATTTCTTACCGTATTTTTATATTGCTCTGCTACCATCACGACCGTAGTTACAGGTGCGAGCACTGTGCATTAAGCGTACAAAAACATGAACTCAAAGCACGGGAGCTAGAAACCCAAAACGCTTTTTGAGGTAGGGTCAAAAATTGGAGACTTACTATGAGGTATTTCTCCCGCCTTTCTTCGCATGCCTTCGTGGTGTAGTGGTCAGCACGCTCGACGCGTATTCGAGATGTCCGTGGTTTGGGTCCCGGCGAGGTCCTTGCTCCTTTTTCATATCTCTTGCTTCAACAAATACCTAATGTCTCTAAAAGTGGCGCCCGAACAAAAAAAGGTGGTGAGTGATGATTCTCTTCCACCGGAATTTGGCGATAGCATCCCCTATTCAATCCCCTAATCAATAATTCCCTAATCCCCTTTAAAAGGCGGAGTATATAAGGTATCTCTCGCACCTTCTTCGCGGTGTAGTGGACAGCGCGCTCGGCGTGTATTCGAGAGGTCCGTGGTTCGAGTCTCGGCGAAGGCGTTTCTCATTTTTGCACATCTTCTATTTCAGAATAACCAAATGTCTCTACAAGTGGTGCCCGAACTAAAATGTGGTGGATGATGATTCTCGATCATCACGATTTGGCGATTGGATGCGCAAACCCTCATTCGCCCTTTAAAAGAGAGAGTATATAAGGTATTTCTCCCACCTTCTTCGTACGCTTTCGTGGTGTAGTGGTCAGCACGCTGGGCGCGTATTCCAGAGGTCCGTGGTTCGAGTCCTGGCGGAGACTTTGTTCATTTCTTACGCATCCTGCTTCAAAATAGCCTAATGTCCCTACAATACAATTACATCAATAAATTTTTATTTAATTATTTAAATTGTTACAATTTAAAAGAGCTCACAGGAAGACCAGGGAGTACATTATCGCATTAATACAAAAATTAGTATAATATATATGCATTAATACAGGAAAGAAACGCATCTTTTATTCTATTCAAGGGGAGGAAAAAGGCTCCATTTGTTACCCCCATCAGCAGACACCCATGCTCGTGACATTTCTTACTCATGAAAGAGAAGTGATATTTCGATTACTCTTTTATTCAACATTTCATAAACTCTGGCTTGGCTTTTGAAATCTGATTGTTATCTGTTTCCTTTCTAATTTCTAATACTGTGAACCCCATTAAGGGATTTAATCCTAGAACAATTAAACATAATTCTGCTTGTTAAAAATATCAGAATTTAGCGACATACCTTTCAGCATTGTTCATAATCTATATAAGACAAACTCCAACTAAACCTTTTCTCCTTTGAATGAAAAAACGGGTTTCGCAATGTATTATTTTTACTCGATAATACTTACTGCTCTCTGCATCGGTGCACAAGTTTGCGCAAAGGGTGGTTAGTAACCAAAAATTACAACTCATTCATCAAACGATACTGGTACATATTTGACAGCTGCCCTGTTTTGTTTCCACTTCTAATCTGGAATGTTTATTTCGAATATTTCGAAATTTTATGGCCTCTTCTTACTCAAGCATATCAATGTTGCTATTTTTGAATGCATAAAATGGTTTCGATTTCATAAATCGAAATTTATACAACAGAAAATTAATTCCATAAACTCATCACTTGCATATAAAACGTCATTAAATTACGGGAACCGAAAATTTGTATTCCTCCTTTTTACTTCCTTGTAAGAAGTAAAAAGGAAGTATTGTAATCGGGAAAAATTTCGGGTATCATATTTCAACGAAAACATCCATTTTGACAGCTATCGAATGCAATTTAACGATGTTTTTGAGTGACATCCGTACGTAAGGACAGAATAAAGGGCCCTTTTCCCCCCAGAAAAATTATGAAATTAATTTAAAATGAATTTTGAAGAGATTTTTTCGTGACGTCTTTACGTAGGTACGTATGTATGTATGCATGTATCTATCTATCTCGCATAACTCAAAAATGAGTGGACTCAGAACGTTAAACTTTTGTATATAGGACTGCTATAACATGTAGATGTGCACATCCCATTTTAGTTGTAATCGACCACACCAAAAGTATATAAATATAACGTTACTCGGCTCAGTGAGCTCGGATTTTTATTCTTATATGTCGGTAAGTTGTGCATCTTTTGCTTTTAAAACTATTGAATTATGTTGTTGTTATCTTCCGGTTAAGGTTTTTATGCCCTTAGTAAATTTGCATGCAAGATTTGTAGAATTATCAACAATTTAAAAATTGTTTAATTGCGGCTAAACCTAATCATTTTTCTCATGGCGTACATATTAGTTTACATTTGAAACTTAGCAGAATATTGGATTTGTTGCCAATCTAGGGAACCTAAGCTTCGCAACAACGATGATAACGCCTTGTTTTATTATTGCGAATTAAATCAATCTATATCCATTCCGGAATTTATTCAAGGAAATAAGCGTGTAAGGTTTACTTCGTAATTTTTAACATAACTATTTTGAGATTTTTGTATTTTTGCCTTGTCGCGAAGTGAGAATTGAACTAATTGAATGAGAAATACTGAATCGTCTGAGAAAAACTGTTTCTTTTCTCCCCCCCACTTTCTTTTCTTTTTCATTTTTTTCTTTTCTTTCGTTTTTGTTTAAATCGTTTTAGATTCATTTATAGTATTTGAATAGAACATGTTGTGAGGTTTTCCTATTTAAATCTAAAGTTCTAACTTAGAACCCCACAAACACTGACAAGCGAATAATCGCTTAAGCGATTATTAAGTGTGTTAACAGAACACGTAAGACCTTGAAGAGGGTTTATAACTCTTTATTTCTCAGTATATTTACAGTTCCGACTTGGAACTTTACACGAAGCCGTTACTAGGGCTTGAACTTAAAATAATAATAATTTAAACTAAAACTAGCTTAACTAAGCTATTAAAGGGTATAGCCGAAGCTATCAGAATCTAACTAGTTTGCCCCTAAATATTAATTAAATCGGCGAAGCCAAGCAAGGGTCTAAGGTATGGCCGAGCGTAATAACAGCTAAGAGAGACGTAGCCAGAAGACAAACACGCGCTAGTCAGGAAATCAGACTCTCTCTCCCGAAGTCGGTTAAGTCACGACTTAAATAGTACTCTTTCTCATTTGCATTACTTGCGTTTCTGAATTTACATTCTGGCAGGAAATTGTAAGCTGAAATTAGAATAAGGTAGAAAAGATACAAAACTTAAAATAACTGTTAATAAACCAAGAGTAAACCTTACAATGTGACAACGATTAGATAATTCTTTAGATGATATACATAATTTTTATGCATTCTGAGTTATAAAATGAATGAGATGTAACGCTGTTAAGTGAACCTGGCGTCAGAGTGTCGCCATGGTAAACAAATATAGTAAATTTGAAAGAGTGCATTTATTCTATTGTGGTTTATGCGGTATCGACGAAGTAGATTTAATTTAATCCAATAAGTTTAAATGAAATGCAAAATGCATATAATTTAATTTTCCGTACAAGGAAGTCATGTGGTACATACATCAGATTTTTTCTTCCGTAGCATTCGTCATCTACACAAAATGGTAATTTTATTATAGCAGATAGTCCTTTTGTATTTTTAGCCTGTCTAACGATTTTGGCTTGCATAAAAGAAACAGTTATTGATATAACTAAACTAACTAATGCCCAAAGCTAATCTGATCTGTTTTTAGCACCGTAGTATAAACGTTTTAACTAAGGAAGAGTCTAAAAATCTGTGTACCAGAAATATCTGTGCATAAAGAAAATTTTGAAAATGCAGGAAGTTATAGGAAAACTTTTTACCTCCTCGAACAAAGTAAAGGAATTATTGCAATGGCGAAAAAACTTCAGATAACTTATTTCAAAAATTTCCTTTAGACAGTTCCCGAATTCAATTTGATTATTTCTGATGTGTGAAGTCTCTACGTACAGACAGAACAAATGACTTTTTTCTCCAAACCTGTGTGTAAAAGAATTGGATTTCAGAATGGATTTTTTTGTGACGTCTATACGTAGCTATATTCGTATGTATCTCGCGTAACTGAAAAGCGGTTAGCCGTAGAACATTGAAATTTTGTATTATTGCACTGTTATAACATCCGCTTGTGCATTTCCTTTTTGTTTTTGCAATCGGCACTACCAAAACCCCCGTTACCCGGCTTAAAAGTCCTGATCCGGCTTGGGCGTTGGTAATAATCATAGACTTCTAATTACAGAAGTGTCCTAATTAAAGAAAATATTCACTTTTTGGGAGTGTTAAAAAAAAAAAATCTGAAAGATTTCAGATTTTAAATTACGTCCAAAGGCGCGTTTTTTTTAACGTTTCGTGTGCTACCTTTTTTTATTAAATATCATGTACTACGTACTCAAACCATAAAATTCAGTTCAAAATCAATATCGCAAAATCATTTTAAAATGAACATATCTTTAGAATTTCCGTAAGTCTCGTGCGCTGGAGATAAAAATGTTTTTTTTTTTCCGTACAGTGTTGCCATTGCTCGCTTTGAAATCATTTAGTTTGTTAATCAGAAATTCGTTGAAATGTTACAAAACATAAAATCGATAATAAAGCAAATTTCAAATTCAAAATTAGGGCTTCCAGATGCCCATATTCGCAGTAGGATTACGTCATTCAAAATTCGATGGCTCTAGGTTTTATCACAATGCGAGAAACATGCATACATTTATGCAGATTTTTCATTTTTTAAAATTTAATGCAGAGCGATAACATTTAGTGGCAACAATTTGAAAAGTGAAACGGGCATTCAGAGTGAATCGACGCAAAATCGCAAAACGAAAGTAATAGTCCTTCGGGACTAAATCCCTTTGGACTAAAAAAAAAAAAAAAAAAAAATAATTTTTTGACAAATAACGAAATTTAACTTTTAATGTGATCTCCCGATTCCTGTAGTTACATTTATAAATAGCTTTATAATCGTTATGAAAAAAAAATATAATTATACGAAGTTTGACTCCCGTACGATAAAAAAGGATTTTATTTTATTTTTAATACGGAAAAAATATGAAATAAAAATTAATGCTGTATAATTTTTCATGTAACGTAGTTTTATGATATAAAAATGTAAATCATACATATAAAAAAATAAAAGCATCATGAATGTGTCCAAATCAGCTTTGCTTAGGACAATTACGTTGAATTTAACCTTTCACCCTCCCTTGCAGAGGAAGTAACTATGACAAAAAGTTATTGAAAAATATCATTTCTCGTTTCCCTATTTTTGATAAAAAAAAAAAAAAAAGATTGTTGTTTGTGAAAATTTACAGTACTTTTCTGTTATCGGGACCGGATTCTGAAATGTATGTGCGTATACATTGAAGTATGTGTTCATGTATGCATGTATATATGTAGGTGTATGTATACATGCACACATACTCGCACATACATACATACACACGTGCATACATACCTACATACACACATATATTTCTGAATCCGGTCCCGATAACAGAACAGGACCAAGTTTACACATGGAAAGAATTTATTTGCGTTTATGGGTTAAGTATAGCTGAATATGTTGTAACGTATCTCTCCCGCCTTCTTCGCATGCCTTCGTGATGTAGTGATCTGCATGCTCGACACGTAACCGAGAGGTCCGTGATTCGATTCCCGGCGAAGACGTTCCTCATTTTTCATTTCTCCTGCTTCGAAATAACTTAATGGCACTACACTGGCGCCTGAACTAAAAAGGTGGTGATTGATGATTCTCCACCACCGGGATTTGGCGATTGGGTCCCCAAAACTCCAGTTGCCCTTTAAAAGGGGGAGTATCTAAGGTATTTCTCCCGCCTTCTTTGCATGCTTTCGTGGTGTAGTGGTTTGCATGCTCGACGCGTAACCGAAAGGTTCGTGGTTCGATTCCTGGCGAAGGCGTTGCTCATTTTTTATGCCTTCTGCTTCCAAAAAAATACCTAATGTCTCTACAATGTAAATATTTTATCCATTCTCTTTCGTTGATGAGAACTGAAATTAATGCAGTTAGAATCGTCATGAGAGTGTGGTTGGTGAAACCAAAAGAGCCATGAAATTTCGCACTAAGGAGCACGGCACATACGTTACTTCTGTGTATTGTAGGTTATGTAACTATGTAATTCTGTATTGCCCAACACTGCTGCCAAAGAAAATCACATTTTTCGTTTCTCTTGTGATATCTCCTTGCTCCAGGTGAAATAAATGCAGAAACCGGGCAGGAGAAGGGTTAAAAGAACCCTTTATTAAAACTCTTTAAAATTCACAATGCAACTTGACGCTAACAAACTATGCCTCGCTTGGGCTCAACTAACAAGAACTAAACTAAAAATTCAAAGATATTAACAAACAGTAGAGTTTTTTTACCAGGGCTTCAGATAATCCTGTTACTCAAAACCACGTCGAAGTCTCGTGGCAACAAAATAATAGCTGTTACTCCACTTTAACCAGCAATAAATGCAGAATCAGAAGCTCAAGCTACAACATACAGTGCATGCCCACACTCTCTAACTTTCCCTTCTACAACTGAATATTTAAACCTTTTTCTCCCACTCGTAGAATTTACATTCCTTCACGCACTCTACAAAAATTTAAATATTCTGGGATTGACAATTAGGGGAATTGAAGGCTTATAGGAAAGCGTAAACTTAAACTTAATTGGTTAATGAAAAATGAATATAAATCCCTATAATCTATAGCCAAAATTTTGAAAAATATCTTCCATTGGCGAATTAGATTTCCTAGGGGTCTTTCACGTGCATAAAAATATTTTTTTAATGGTGGGTCGTATGTGAAACGCTTTTAGAAAATCTAGTTTATATATACAATAAGAACCATCATATCATGTTCTCTTTTACAGTAACATATACCACAGCGATTTTATAGAAATGTTTCAAACAAACATATGAATTTTTTTTTATATTTTTACACTGGGCGAAAAAAAAGGTGGGACAGCTCTATATCTCCCGTTCTACTTGGCCGATTGACGAAATTCAAATTGCGTTTTCCATGTCTCGAAAGCGCGACTTAGGCTATATATTAGATTTATGTATAGCTTTGTTCTAATATAGGCATTTTCACACAAAATCGCACCTTTTCTGAAATAACATACCAATTTTTTTCCATATTTCGATTCTACGATTCAAATTATGCCTAAATGCTAAATTTTGTAAAATTTGGTGCGAAATTTACGGAGAAATTCAAAAATTTAACTTCGCGAATTTTCTCAGTTTCCACGAAGAATAACTCACTTAGTAAACTTCTTAATACTTAGCAACCTATCTTCCTACTCCTTCAATCGTGCAGGAGCGGAAAAATATCAAATTGTTCTTTCTTTCAAATAATTTTAACAAAGTGCGTAAACCACATTTCCGCTATTATCGCTTTCAACAAATATGCCAAATTTCAAAACGCGCCAATATATAAATTCACGTATATCTTCGGAAATTTTGAATAAAAAGCTCTAATTTTTTGCAGGTATGCTTAGAAATACATCCACTTTAAAATAATGGTAAAAATTTTATAGGTTGTAATTCAAAATTTTTTTCGAAAAATTTATAAAAATTATTTAAAATACAAATTTTAAAAATAAATCATAAAAAATAGGTAAATTTTATTTGGAATGAACCTAAATTTTGAACTGTGTAGGAATGAATCAAATAAGTTTCATAAAAAAGCGATATTAATATATACATACCAAATCGAATTAACATTGAGGAGCTAAAATTTTGAGAGCTAATTTTTTAGAAAACTACACGTGCGATTTTTACAAAACTAAATTTTAAAAATAAATCATAAAAATGGGCGAATTTTATTCGGAATGAAAATAAATTGGGAAATGTGAAAGAAGAAATCCAATAAGTTTAATAAAAAAAGAGATATTAATAAATATATATTAAATTCAATTAACATTTAGGAGATCTAATTTTAAGAGCTAATTTTTTCAAAACCACTCATGCGATTTTTACAAAATTTGGTAGTTTAGCATAATTTGAGTCGTAGATTCGAAATATGGAAAAAACGTGGCATGTCATTTCAGAAAAAGTCCGATTTTGTGTCAAAATACCTATATTAGAACAATGCTATATATAAATCTAATACTATCCTAAGTCGCGCTTTCGAGACATGAAAAAAGCAATTTGAATTTCGTCAAACGGCCCAGTAGATCGGGAGATATAGAACTGTCCCTTTTTTTTTCCGCAGTGTACGTGTCTTAAGTGAAACTACTTATATCTGTTTGTATTTTTGTTATTTATCCAAAAAGCACTAAATGCAGTAAGACCACTTTACGTTGCAATAAATTTCGAAATTCATAAAATCTTTAATTTAAAAATAAATTAACTGCAATACGACTTACAAAATCATTTTATACCGCCCACTCAGACTTTCTTAAGCAGATATGTTCAGTAAATTATTTGTATGATTTAATTTGAAATCTCGATAATCGAATCTAATTTTCAGTGTTCTGTTTGCATAGACATTTTATTCCTTATATACACAAATAAATATCCTTCTTGACAGGGTATCATTAAACTCTCATAAATCTCCATTATCTTACTTTTCACACGCAGGCTTTGCTGAATTTGTTTTTTACGCCTGTTATCTTAACTCAGATTTATACCAGAAAATTTTATGACTTAAAAAAAAAAAAACTCAAATTACGTTCTAAGTAGTTTCTAAAAACTTATTCCATCCGTAATCATTAGTATCATACGTTGTAGTTAATGTTGTGTCATAGTAACATGCTTTTTATCCTTTGACGCTTTATTAAGTTTGCACTCATGTGAACATCAGCTTAAGCCTCATTAACTACTAAAATTTTTTATTCTACAATCCAAATAAAGTTTTTGGTTGTTTATTTACGCAGTCATTAACAGACAATATACGTTTCACTTCCTTTCTAGGGAATCAGCGTTGTTGACTTGCGATGTAAAACAGCAATATTCTTTTGAAACAAGAATTGTTCATTTTATTTTGTTTCAAAAGTCCATTATTTCTTTGCCATTGTTTTACCCAGAATTACTTTCCTATGCTAATTAGTTTAGCTCTTTTTTGGTATTTTAGAGCAAATGAATTCCAACAGTTAAACAATACGTCGCGGTTAGAATGCTCAAAATCTGTAAAATTTAACATTTATAAAACCACTAGCTAACGGCCGCCAGCTTTGCTGGACACACTATCTATTGGAATGTGAACCTAGACTTCTTATATAGACGAAATGTCTAATTTCGAATTCATAATGAATGTAAATTTTTTAATTTTTAAGTCAGGAAATATAGTGACCGTCAGTGAATCAAAGCCAAAACTCAGACACAAAAAAAGAGTTTTGACTTAATGCCGCCTGTGATGGTATAACAAAAGTCCGTTTTGGACAAGATTTACGTAAAATCCGTTCTTAGTGCACGTCTACATCGTGGAATGAGTAATTATGCAAAATTTCAAGTCAATCGGATGTATAGTTTCGGAGATCTCGTGATGAGTCAGTGGTATTTCGCTCATATATATATATATAGATATAGATAGATAGATAGATAGATAGATAAGCATAATGCTGTTATAATTTAGCATTAATAAATAATAATGTCAGTTATAATGTATACTGTCCGCCTGTGATGGTATAACAAAAATCCATTTTAGACAGACAGCATTTACGTAAAATCCGTTTTTGGTGCATGTCTGCATGGTGGAATGAGTAAGTATGCAAAATTTCAAGTCACTCCGGTGTATAGTTTCGGAGATTTCGTGATGAGTCAGTGGTATTTCGCTTATATACATAGATAAATAGAAAGATAGATAGATAAGCGTAATGCTGTTATAATGTAGCATTAAGCCCATTCTGGACAGTATTTACGTAAAATCCGTTCTTAGTGCACATCTACATCGTGGAATGAGTAACTATGCAAGTTTCGGAAATCTCATGATGAGTCAGTGGTATTTCTCTTACATACATAGATAAATAGAAAGATAGATAGATAAGCATAATGCTGTTCCAATGTAGCATTAAGCACATTCTGGACAGGATTTACGTAAAATCCGTTCTTAGTGCACATCTACATCGTGGAATGAGTAACTATGCAACATTTCAACTCAATCGGGTGTATAGTTTTGGAGATCTCGTGATGAGTCAGTGATATTTCGCTTATATACATAGATAGATAGAAAGATAGATAGACAACTGTAATGCTGTTACAATGTAGCATTAAGCCCATTCTGGACAGGATTTACGTAAAATCCTTTCTTAGGGCACATCTACATCGTGGAATGAGTAACTATGCAACATTTCAAGTCAATCGGGTGTATAGTTTCGGAGATCTTGTGATGAGTCGGTGATATTTCGCTTATATACATAGATAGATAGAAAGATAGATAGATAAGCGTAATGCTGTTATAATGTAGCATTAAGCCCATTCTGGACAGGATTTACGTAAAATCCGTTCTTAGTGCACATCTACATCGTGGAATGAGTAACTATGCAAAACGTAAAGTCTATCGGGCGTATAGTTTCGGAGATCACGTGATGAGTCAGTGGTATTTCGCTTATATGTACATAGATATGTGTAATATACATTTTAATTTCATTCGAAGAACCAGATCAATTTGTCTTATGCACTAAACTTAGTTTATTGATATGGTGTGAACAGCTTTCCTCTAGAAATTATTTTACTTACTTAAAATCACAAATTAGCATTTAAATAAATTGGCTTGTATTAAAAATTAATCATAACAAGCATGAAGTTCATAACTATAGAAACAAATTACTCTCTTTGTGAGTTAAATCAATCCATAAAATTACTCGCTTGCAGTAGATCAGATTGCGGACAAAATTGCGGAAATAAGTAACAACATAACTACTCGACAGTTTTGTTTTTTCGCATTCCTTAACTAAATAACCAGGCTCAAATTAAGTCTGCCTTTTGAAACCTCTAATTTATTATTCTGTTCTAGGATGATGAATGTGTAAGTAGATTAAAAGGGAAATTTGAACTAGATTTAAAACTCGTTAATAGTAAATAGCAAGTAAGGTGGATTTAATTTCACACATTACTTTTAACATTAATTTTGCCTTATACCTCTATTTCTTGCACCAGCCTCACCAGATATGTAAATTAAGTGGGATTTAACTAGCAAGCATAGTAATTTTAGGAGAGAGAGTTCGGTAACGCACATGAAGCCTCTCCTTTCCGTAAGCCGCCATCCTGTTAGTTGGCTTGATTTTGGTGAGTGATTTCTGCCATTTGGCAGTACTTATGCTTTGTTATGTTCCAAAACCAGCAAGAAATGATGATTTAACTTGTTAATTTTTAGTCGTAACTACAAGTGAATAAACTTGTACATTTTTTGCTTTTATTTTTATTACATCCTTATACCAAGTAAAAAGGAAGTATTGTAATCGCGGTAAATTTCGGGTATCATATGTCAACGAAAATATCCATTTTGACCGCTATCGAATGCAATTTAACGATGTTCTTGCATGACATCCACACTTAAGGACAGAATAAAGGACTCTTTTTTCCCCAAAAAAATTATAAAACTGATTTAAAATGGATTCTGAAGAGATTTTTCCGTGGTGTCTGTGCGTACGTACATATGTATGTATATATCTCGCATAACTTAAAAACGAGTAGCCTCAGAACGTTGCAATTTTGTATAATAGGACTGCTATAACATGTAGATGTGCACCTCCTATTCTGGTTGCAATCGGCCGCACCAAAAGTATATAAATATATGTAGTATATATCTACGGTCGCACCAAACGTATATAAATATATATAATATATATCTACTGTGTTTCTCGGCTCAGTGAGCTCAGTTTTTTTATTCTTATGTGTTCGTAAATTGCGCATTTTTGCTTAAAAATGATCGAATTATGTTCTTCTTATTTTCCGGTTAAGATTTTTATGCCTTTAGTAAATCTGCGTGGAAGATTTGTAGAATTATCAACAGTTTAAAAGTTGTTTAAGTGCGGCTAAGCTTAATCATTTTTTTCTTGGCGACCATATTTGTTTACGTTTGAAACTTAGAATAGTGGATTTGTTGCCAATCTAGAGAAATTAAGCTTCGCAACGCCAAAGACAACGCCTTCTTTTATTATTGCGAATTAAATCATGCTTAATCCATTCTGGAATTTATTCGAGGAAATAAATGTTTAAGGTTTACTTCGTAATTTTTAAAATAGATATTTTGAGTTTTTAATGTATTTTTGCCTTGTCGCAAATGATAACTGAATTAATTAAATGAGGATTACTGAATTATCTGTGAAAAACTGTTTCTTTTCTTTTTTGTTTAATTTCTTTTATACATCGTTTTAGATTTATTACAGTATTTGAATAGAGCATGTGGCAACGATTAAATAAGTCTTCTGATGATATATAAATATTGTGCATTCTGAGTTATAAAATGAATGAGATGTAACGCTGTTAAGTGAAGCCAGCGCCAGAGTATCGCTATGGTAAACAAATGTAGGGAATCTTAAAATGTACATTTATTCTCTTGTGGTTTATGCGCTATCAATAAAGTAGATTTAATTCAAATCGATGAGTTTATATAAAATGAAAAATGTGTATAATTTAATATTCCGTACAAGGAAGTCATATGGTGTACACATCAGAGTTTTTAAAATTTTTCAAAAAGTTTGCGTGCCACAGTTAAAATTCCGCCATACCACACTGTGGTACGCGTGTCGTGATTTGGCTATGCATGGTTTCAATCAAGAGAGCTCTCACTGTTATGATTACAGTGAAAAGCTTTCGAAATTTTTGAATGGAAGTACCCATTTTTTTACCCTGGGCAAATCGATCAGCGTATTGACAAACCATAAATGGCGTTGAAACGATACAGTTATGACGAAAATTGCCAGCATAAAACATTTGCAAAGAAGCGCATTACAAAGGGCCAGTGACAATACAAGAAAGGAACGGGAAAATACTATTATTTGAGTTACAAGTTTTCAACGTGCTCACCTTTACAGACAATAACGCACTGCATGCTGGAGATTGTTGACAGCAATGATAATTGTAACATCGCAGGAGGAATATGTATAACTTGACGTCTGTGTCATGCTTCAGTTCTGACAGATCTCATGGATTTTATGCGTACACTTTAGATTTCAAATAAATTCGGAACCAGACATGCATCGGAGCGAAGTCGGGGAATCGCGGTGGTCACGAAACTGCAAAGTTACGAAACTGAACTGTATCTTGAAACTTGAAAACTTGTAATTCCAATAAGAGTTTTTGTTCCTGTCTTCTGTTGTCCTTTACAATGCTGTTCTTTGCAAATATTTTACCCTGGCAATTTTCATCGTACGAGTATCGTTCCAACGGCATTTATGGTTTTTCTAAAATTTTGAAATGACTTCACTGCAATCGTAAACGTGGGAGCTCTGTTGTTTAAAACCGTCACAATCTCGAGCGCGTGTCTTCAAATAGCCACATCTGAAATTTCCTTTCGTTTGGTTGAGCGGATAGCCCGTTAGGGATTCAAATATCGGGGAAGATTTTTTATGACTACCCTATATAACAGGGCTGGCCAATAAGTCGATCGCGAAGCTTATTTTGGTCGATCGCATGCAATTTTAAAGACAGAAACTGATTGCACGTCATGATATATAGAGAACCAAGTTTTCAATTACAATTACAGCGGCATTAGCGCGTTTTGTTTACAGTGCACTAGAGTTGAAATATGAATGAGCAGTGCAACTACAATTCTTGCAGAAAGGAACCCGTGCTTTTGTTAGGTACGAAATTCTGGCAATATAGATACTTTGTTCTTTAATATAGGCCGGCATCAGCGTGAATTTTATCACGCTATTTCCGAGACCTCAAGTTCCCTACCCGAGTGAGGGAACCATGCGTACATAACCACATAGGAAAATCCTTAATTGAAGAGAAAAATGAAGCCCCAGCCTCTTGGATTGTCTAAGAACTTGCAGCTAAGGTTTAAAAATTTGAAGATGATTTTTGGAAGTATATTAACCGAAAAAAATATCTAAGCATCACCAAATGTAGAAAATATATTTATTTCTTGTTTCGGATCTGCGAATCGGCATTTTCCTGCTTAAAGTTAGAGAAGACTAAATAACGTTCTGTGTTGATTGATAGACGTACTGAAGATTCTTTAATGTTAGTTTTGTCAGAATGTACACCTAGTTATGATTCCTTAGTTAAAGACTTGAAAATTGAATCTTTGCTTAAAGTAATAAAATATATTCTTTTTCTGTCTTCCTCTTTAATTTTTTTCTAATAATGTCGATCAATAAATTTGTTGCTTAAGTTTATCTGGATATTTAAATTTTGGTCCATAAACTGTTTGTTTTGTAATGTAAAATACAAGTATAATAATAATATAATATATTAAGTTCTTTACACCCCTTTCGCCCTCTTTAAAATGCGCCTGTGACTATGGGTCGATAGCCATGCATTTTTTAGAACAAAGTAGATCTTTTGTACACAAAAGGTGGCCACCTCTGCTATGTCAAATGTATCAGCGCACATTGCACTGCATGGTTAGTTTCATCAAAAGTGATCATCACATAACAGTTTATCATTAAAATAGAAGAACGAGGGTTTGCAGTTAAAACATTACCTAGAAAAATGTAAGTAGATTTTTATCACTTAACATTACTAATAATCCTGTTCCCCTCTCTTAAGGCGACAGAAATGATGTAATGTGAAAGATCGGAATGCCTTACCGGATCTTAAAAATGGCGCTCCGCCTCGATCAGACAGCGACAGCTGCTTGCCTTTTTTCTGTGCAAATCTCCAGCGATCCATTTAGAACACCTTTTTTTTTTCCCTATTTGATTTAAGCCGTTAAGAACAAAGAAGAGAAGGCGAACGGTTTCGTGATTTCGATCGCAACACTTTTACAATCTGGCTTCTCGATCTTTAACCTAAACAATGGAAAAGTCAAACCTCAAGGTCAATGACGATAGCTTGTTCCCCATTTTGCGCCATCAAACGTGAAAGTGGTGTCAATAGCCCACATTAAGAAAGGTCGCTAGATTAGACATTCGTGCCTGCTGCAACCATGACTGATAGGATCAATTACACAGCCCTTTGCTGGTAGATGATTCTCTACCTGCCAATTTTAAGAAGAGTCGAGAAGAAAAGGCCGCGAAATAAATAACAATCTTCGATACTTTGGAAAATATTTTTACGTTCCCATGTAAGAATCTTCAAAGATGAGTGGAAAACCTCATGTTCTTCGAATCTCCGGCCAATAGTGGGTATAATAAAATACCATTGTCAAAAACATCATGATTCACCCATCGGGGGAAATTTTATTGTTAGGATAGAAGCGAATTCCTAGGCTATAAAATTTACAAATCATTCAAACTTCAGCCTCACTTTCGTAGTTGCACAGTGTGGGACAAGTAATTGAACATTACCAATGGCGAAAGATTCTCCCGAATTCGTGATGTGATATATCAGAATGGAGACGATGAATGGAAAGTATTGTTCTATGATATTAATGCGTGCGTACGGGTTCGTACGCACGCATTAATATTATTGAACATTTTTCTGGATGGCAACAATAATTACAAGATATATATTTATTAAATATTAAATGCACGCGCCCTTTTATTTTGACTTTTCCGCCGTAGCTTTCTCTTCAAAATTCATCTGCGTTGCGTGGGAAAATAAAGCAATTTTAATTACAATTCTAAATAAATAGCTAAATAAATACGAAATCCGTAAGAATATTTTAAGAATCGAAACGTTAAGCAAAACAATTTCGTGACTGCTCATATTGCATTACAATCCAAATCCACTGATATATTTCAAACCAAACCTATATAAATATATATATATATAAACTTCGCATTTTAAAATAAAACAATTATTTACGAAAGAAATGAAAATAAAGCTTTTTAATAGAAATTAAATTTCCCTTATTGCTGTCATTGTTAAGTTACAAAAAGTTACAAACCTAAAAGGTTTGGTTATAAGCCGAATAAAAATGAACGTCTAAATTCACTTACTTTTAAATACCACTTTTTAAAAATTAACTTGTATAAAATAATGAGCTATGTTTGTTACCTTTAAGAGGCTTAAATTACAAGTTTACATTTCGAAAATAGATGGGATGTTTGCATTAAATAGGATACAGAATAAATAGATTTTACTTTGATTTTTTTCGACTGTGTGCAGATTTTAATTTTAATTCCCATTTCTGCGCGGCAACTATTTGCTTAATTTTAGCAATTTGTTGTATATACTGCTTATTTCATACATAAATTATTATTTCATGGAAACCTGTATAGCTATAATTTTCTTTTATTTTGTTAACTAGTTAGCCTTTTTAATTTGCTCTCACGTCCATTTCCTTCTGTAAACGCAGGCTTCTTCCGGAAATGCATACACTATATGAATATGGCAAAGCTCACGAGGGGTACCTGCCTAAGGGGAGGTACCCATCTTGAGCTTTGCCATATTCAAATAGTGTATGCATTTCCGGAAGAAACCGGCGTTTACAGAAGGAAATTTAATTAACTTTTCTCTGTTAACATAAATACGAGCTGGAGGTACCCCGGCTCGTATTTATGTTACATATAGAGAAAAGCAACCATACAGTCATGGCTTTCTCCTAGAGTCGAACTACCAGTGTTCAGCAGTCTTAACTACTCGACCACTGGCGGGACCCAAGAAATGCGTAAACTATCCATTAAATAAAAACAGTTGAAGTAAGTTTCAGTAATCCATCTAGTATAATTGCAATTTATGAAAGAGAGATTAACAGCTACCTTAGTTTAGTGAAGGGTATCCTATAAAATTTTCAGTTACGATGAGCTTTCAGAATTTAAATATATGTTCTGCATTTGATTGGTATACATTCCGAAACTGTTTATTTGAACTAAACATTTTTTAAGCTTAGATTACTTTAAATACAGATTATTTAGCGTTAGAGTACAGTTTGCATGATTGTTCAGGAGTTTTGAATTCTTCTTGCTATACTAGGTACAATTTTATATTTTATTGCTTGACCACAAGAATCTGCCATAATTTCTTTTAGCTTTTCTTAGAATCTTTCTTTTATCTTAGAAGCATAATTTCTGTTTTGTTAATTTCTAGTTTTGCGGGTACTTATGCATTAGCGCTACCCATTCGGCGGGGTGTGGCGATTAAAAAAAAAATGATGATTAATTTTCGTAAAAATTCTTTACTACATACGTACATACTTTATATTTTAGTAACGTACTTATCTCAAAAATCAATCAAATAAATCTACTTATATAAGGGGGGGTGTTTCTTTTGTTGTAGTGCAAATTGTTCACAAGCGGCCGAGGGGAGTCGCTGAACACTGGTAGTTCGGTCCGAGGTTCGAGTCAAAGAACGTCTGTGTAAAGAAGGAAAGGTTCCATAGACGTAATGTAAACCAGATTGATATTACGAGGGAAAATTCGCCAAGGCATTTGGCAACGGAACCTGGCGGCGAGAATTTCCCTCTCCGTGAGGTGTACGGGAAATTAGGAACACGTGTTAAGAAGAAACGTTTTTTGACAGAATGTTACTTCTTTGACTTTTTGCAATAATTTAAACACGGAATTTCGTAATTTTTTTTTTGCTCAAAATAACTAATCCATTAATTAATTTACTTCCTCGAAAAAATATTTTCCTTTAAAGCTTAAAGAAATTTTAAACGATATTCGTTTTATGAACTCTTGATAACGTGACCTTCGAATGGCGACACCGCCTTTGAGCTTTGGAGACAGATATTTCGCGCATGCGCAGCTGTTTCCCTCTGCGTGGGAAGGGAACCACTCCTGTTGGAGAGAAGTTTTCCTTCTTAACAATACATATTCTTTGGTTAGAGTCCCTCGAACGGGCTGCTGCATTGACGTTTTCGCGGTTTTTACCTTGTGTAACCTGTATACGAGCCAGTTTTTCCTTAGAAAGTTCTCCACGAAGGCATCCCGTACCTTAGGCAGATAGCCAAGTGCTTTGCCGTAATCGAATCGAATAAACTATCTAGTGAAAATTTCATGGTTTTTACTTTAAGAATAGACTCGAAAGTAATTGTTCGTGTTAGAAAATTCGCAGGAAATATTATATTCCTTCAAAAATTTTACTGTAATTGTTTCTTCTATTGCAAGTAAATCCCAGAAGCGCTTATTTTAAAAATGTGAGAAGAAAAAATCCCAATTTGTCTATAAAAACCGTTTAAACTTCGAATACAACGAAAGGAATGTATACGAAAATGGGAACGTTGCTTATTATTTAGTATTATTATTTATTGAGTGCTCAGACATTAGGCATTATACAGAAGGGTAGGATTTCACGTGGAGACTTCTTAAGGGAAACTGTCCCGTATCAATGTTACATATAAGGAAATCCTCGAAAGCGCCCATGCAGCCAGCCCATTTGCTGGGACTAGAATCCCTGACCGAACTACTACTGTTTAATAGCTTTTACCGCTCAGCCGCTGGTGGGAGCGATGTTGCTTGTTAAAACGCAAAAAGTGTTTTGTGCAATGTGCATGATTGCCAGATTTCTGCGCATTCTGAAAATTCTCCAACTTTTACCAAAGTAGCTCAGGCAATACATAAATACCGTTTCATAAATTTTAAATTATAATTTAAAACAAATTTATGTGTGTTATAATTTGTAATTTTAAGGCTTTGGAATGAAAGTAATGAGACCGTCAACATTATTCTTGCCAAAACAGCCCTGGTGAACATTCTTCTGCTTTGTTATATATGAACCTCTTCTTGAAATCCAGTAATGGCTTTAAATTATTACATGATTTTTTTTTTTTTCAGTTTGAATGAATGCAAATGAAAGCAAATTCCTCACTTTTGGAGAATATTCGACTGCCGACACATGCTAATTATGAATTTAAGGATATTAGTAAAATGAGGCATTGTTATTGATTCTTCAAATATTAAGTCAAATCTAGATTCGTCATTTGAACTGATAGTTTTGATTTCAAGTTTATTAGTTTCACTGCATGCCGGCTGCTTTATTATATGTAGCATCTACCCCTTTTGTTTCTTCAGGTAAGGAAATGACAGTAACAATATTGCTCCTTGGAGGTGCTGTTTCTGTTTCAAAACCAGTTTATTAAATTCAGTATTGCGTTTTACATTCGAAGAATTATTCAGCCTGAACGTAAAACTGGAACTAATTTCATTATCAACCGTTTCGTCCATGGGAATAACAGTAGCAAAATTATCAGCAGCTATAATGTTACCAGCAACTAAAACGTAATCCTACTGCGAATATCGGCATCTGGAAGCCCAAATTTGAAATTTGGAATTTGTTTTATTATCGATTTCATATTTTGTAAAACTTTAACAAATTTTTTATCAATGAACTCAAGGATTTCGAAGCGAGCAATGGCAACGTGTACAGAAAAAAACATTTTTATCTCCAGCGCGTGAGACTGTGTATCGGAAATTCTAAAGATATGCTCATTTTAAAATTATTTTGCGATACTGTTGTTGAAATGAATTTTATGGTTTAAGTGCAAATAACATGATATTTGATGAATAAAGGTAACACACAAAACGTTAAAAAAAATTTCCCTTTGGGCGTAATGTAAAATCTGAAACCTTTCACACTTTTTTTTATATTTTTGAATTAACGAATATATATATTTTTTTCGCAGTGTACATTAAATCTAGACATATAAGGCAGAAATGCCATTTCATCCTATTTCTTGCGCCTGCTTACTAGTTTCAATGTAAAATCCTTTCGTAAAGTTAATACAAAACTTGTATTAGGTGATATGCCGTATTATGACATTGTTGTATTAAGCGTTTTTCCGAAATACATTTTTTTTTCTTTTCTTCCACTAAATGGTTAAGAAAAATCAAGGTTGATATGACTGTTCAAGGAATCGAAGGACGCTCTGCTCCATCAGTTTTTTTATCTGCATGATAATAAACCTATTAAATGACGCGACGGTTATGTATACATTTAATGAATCATCGAAGTTTCTTTTATAATATGTTTTCTCCAACAAAGTTCATGTACTCGTTTATGCGCTGTTAACTAAATATACTTTTCCTTGCTATTCATTAAGGTGAAGCAACTCGTGAATTACTATACAGAAAATGAATCAAATTGACTGTTGTACAATGAAAGGAAATAAAATTAATAGTTTTTGTCAACCTGAAACACATTAATATACATAAGAAAACAATCTATTAATTCTATAAAGTACAATACTAAACTGGAATGCATAAGAATAAGTGTTAAGGGAATAAATTACACAGCTAAGCGCATAAATTTCGTTATTTTGTGTTCCATACATACTCGCACACACAGTTCTAATACGCACACATAAATAATTAGCATAGTGAAAAATGATCATAATTACCCGTTTACTTAATATAGCCCTTAAATCTTAAATGAAGCGGAAGAAATCAGGTTTGCCAATTCCCTTTCTTTTGTTAACCCCAAAGAGGCAATTTGCCCATAAGGGATATTAATTTCGTCTTGGCATTTCGCTTTGAAAACTTAAATGCGTTGAATCACTTTTCAAATTGCTGCCTGCAAATATTATCGCTCTGTATTAAAGAAATTAAATAATGAAGAATCTGCGTAAGTGTATGTATGTTTCTCACGTTCTGATAAAACAACAATACCTAGAGCCATCCAATTTTGAATAACATAATTCTCCACCCGAATATGGGCATCTGGAAGCCCAAATTTGGAATTTGTTTTATCTGTTTCATATTTTGTAAAGTTTTTGATTAAGAAAATCAACGATTTCAAAGCGAGCAATGGCAACACCGAAAAATAAAAACATTTTTATCTTCAGCGCTGAAGACTGTGTATGGGAAATAAAGATATGCTCTTTTTAAATTATTATTTTGGGATATTGCTGCTGAATTGAGTTTTATGATTTAAATGCGAAGAACATGACATTTAATGAAGGTAACACACAAAGCGTTAAAAAGACGCCCCTTTGGGGGTAATATAAAATCTGAAAACTTTCAGTTTTTTTTAGTCCAAAGGGGCTTTGCCCCTGAAGGACTATTGTTTTCGTTTTGCGATTTTGCGTTGGAAACAGTAAAAGTCTGAATGATTTTTCAAACTGTTGCGACTAAATATTGCAGCCCTGCTTTATATTTAAAGAAATTAAATATAGAAGAATCTGCATAAATGTATATATATTTCTCCAAATGTGATAAAACAACGGTGCCTAGAGCCATCCAATTTTGAACGCATCTAGAAGCCCGAATTTGGAATTTGTTTTATTATGTATTTCATATTTTGTAAAACTTTAGCGAATTTTTGATGAACAAACTCAAACGATTTAAAAGCGAGCAATGGCAACACTCTACGGAAGGGGGGGGGAACCTTTTTATCTAAAGCGCACGGAACTGTGTATCAGAAATTCTAGAGATATAGTCATTTTTAAATTATTTTGCGATATTGCTGTTGAACTGAATTTTATGAAGTGCGAAGAACATGATATTTAATAAATATAGGTAACACACAAAGCGTTAACAAAATTTCTACGATTTAATCAAAAGAAACTTTTAACACACTTAAGAAGAACATCGGTATCTTTCTACAAACTTTTAAAATTATGATTTACGATTCAGCATGTTAGACACAGTTCAGATTATTACTCATAAATCCCTTAAGAGTAGGAGACAACAATGGCGAAAAATCTCTTTTCTTTTCTCAAAAGAAAGAAATAAATAAGAATTCAATATAAATTCGGTATCTGACATCTTATGTATACTCCATTCTCTTCTGGAGCGGGCGCACTCATTTAATAAGACTAAAAAAAAGTTTCAAGGTCACTTTGACGGTTGATTAATGTGTTGCCAATTCATGCTGTGATTTAAAGATGCATTCTTGAGCAGATTATCTTCGATAAAATATGATAAAGAAAATTGCAATGGTACCTATCATCAAGTTGTCACTTGTATTTAACTTGACGTTGACCTTTTATTATTTTTCATTCAAGGCATTGCCAACTTCTGCTTGGTGCGTACTTTTCATGAACTACCATTTCTAAGGGTAAAATTCTCTATTTATGCCCGGAAGTATGTTAACTGATCGCAATTAAACAGAATGGGAGGTTATACTTTGTATTCACGTGCGCGCAGATTTGGCTGAATGGAGAATTTGTGTAACAATTTGTTTTAAAATTGCTTTAGTGATATTTTCGGGATTCTGAAAACACCGTTGGGGAAGAAAGAAATCTGATGATTTGTGTACTTACTATTTAATACTCAGTTGTCTTGATTCTTTTTGATATTTATATTGTGTACTTATTTTTTCACAGACTGCTGGTTTATTAATATTGTTACGAAATGTCCAGGCGCGGTAAGATAGCTTCCCCGCAAAGCAGGCTGAGGGTTGCCAGAAAATGGCCATGGACGACAGGATTGCCACATTTGGCGAGAAATCGCCCTTTTGGCAACAAAATTGGCGATATACCATAGACGGATGGAGAACCTTCTGGAACGAATTCTTACTGGTTTAGCCCAGAATGTTCTCGAACACAAGCCAAAAGCTATATAAACCCTGCTGGTACGCGGAGAATCAATCAGTGCGCAGTCTATTGAGCTGATAGTCAATTAGTGAGCGAGTGTCTACTGCCGAGTTGGTCTTCGAGTGCATCGACGGAGTCTCTTAGTGTATCACGAGTATTGAGCTGATAGTCAATTAGTGAGTGAGTGTCTATTGCCGAGTTGGTCTTCGAGTGCATCGACGGAGTCTCTTAGTGTATCACGAGTTAGTGCATTGTCGAGATTTATCTTAGAGTGTGTTGAGCTCCGGGAACGATTGAACCAAATCGGGATCTGTACTCTAGTGTATCGTCGAGTGCATCTCGAGTTGTAGCGCGGAGAGTCTCGAGAGTACGTAGAGTTCCAAGAATAACCGAGTAGAGTCGGAAGCCGTACTCTGGTGTTTTGCCGTGAAGCTGTTTTCATCGTTTAGCCTGATAGTCTGAAGGCTGTCTTGCTGATTGTTCCAGTGTGTTTCTGGTAGTTCGTCGCCGACTGTAAACGTGATTTTGGAGCTGTCTTAAAAAATACTGGCCAATAAATTGTGTTTCCATTCTCCATCAAGTGTCGTCTTTATTCACTCCAAATCTGCGAACTCTTAACGTACGTGAGAAGAAGAGAGAAACGTAACAATATTTATCTTAAATATGAGTCAAGTGAAGTTACAAACATATAATTTGGCTCAGATTTCTTTTTTCGCGTGTGTTTAAAAGACTCACTAATTAGTGTACTCGCTATTAGTGTATCTTAATTAGTGTATCTACATACACTAATTAGCGAACATACACTAATTAGCGAGACTGAGATCTAAAGTAACAAGAGATCCACTCGGTCGACATAACGTTAAGAGATTCTGTTTCTACAAGATTGTTTCAATCTGTTTCAATCAAAATCAGTACATAATGTTAGGCATTTTTGACAGTCAAGTCCATAATTCACATGGGGAACTGGTCGAAAGTCCTCTAGCCCTCTAACCGGCGAGGCCGTATATATGCGGCCTAAAATATTTTTGTGATATCTGTAAGAACGGATATATACGTACATATTAAAATATGTCGAAGAAACTAAGGCAATATGTTAAAAGTACATAAATCCAGGTATAAAATACGAGAATAGTTTTTGCATTTAAATTAAGAAAATAATTTCTTGTCATAATAGTTCTGGGAAATTTGTGCTTTCTTAACGAAAACCCTGGCCGGTCAGAGGGCTAGTATAGTTCGTAAAAATTAAAAAGGGATCTGAATCTTTCAGATATCACTCTTCGTGTTCTATCAGTTAAAATTGGAATAGCGTGCAACCTAAAGTAACATTATCACTACGTGCGCTATCAGAATCTGGACCAACAGTGGAGGAACTTTGAATATTTTATTGATCAAAGACTTGAGGAGGAAAATGCTTTTGTTTCCAAATGGAAGCAAATGAGTAAGATAGTCATTAACATTCATTAAGGAGAAAACTATGGCAGCATTTCATTTAAACTTATTTCCTAGAATTTAATTTGAGATATATTTCTTATTCAATTAATTCCGTTCTCAGTTCGCGGCAAGGCAAAAATACATAAAACTTCAAAATATCTTTATTAAAAGTTGAAAAATATAACAAAAAATTTAAAACCCCAAATACACTTGAAACAATTAAAAAACAATTTTTACAATTAAAATGAGAAATTTCTACCCAAAAACAAGCAATTCGGCCAGCGGCCAAGAAGGCAGATTTTTCGATACGCAAAACTGAAAGTTTACTTTTGGTCTCATTCAGCAAAAAGACACTGAATGTGCAGAAAGAATTAATTCACTGTTCTACTAAGTTTCAAATGTAAACAAATATGGTTGCTATGGTGAAAAAAAATTAGGCTTTGCCGCACTTAAACTTTTAAATTGTTTATAATTCTGCAACTATTGCATGCAGATTAACTAAAGGCATAAAAATCAAAAGGTAAGAACAACATAATTCAATCATTTTTAAAGCAAAAAAAAAAGCACATTTTACCAACATCTTAAACAACAATAAAAAAAACTGAGCTCACTGCTATGTAATAAGATGACTTGGTGAAAGTAAGTTGTAATGGATTGAGAATGGTTCTGTGCGTTAAAACTTGAAGAGACTTTCTTGCGTAGTTAGAAAGATGGAACGTGAAGACAGACAAAACGGTAAATTGATCACATAATTTTATTTCTTGATAATGCACATCATCAGTATGCGTGCGCTATGCACCCCACAATTTTATACAGCGTACATTTCTTAAACAATGGATGAGAATTAGAAAAGTAAACTCTGCGTGCAAGCCGACACAGCGAAAAGCAGCAGAGCAGAAGAGCGAAAAGAAGAGATACTGGCGACGTAATCACCCTTTTTATACCGAATTCCACTTCAGATCACAGGATAAATTAATGTCCAAATGTTTGGTTCAGATTTCATCGATAAGTGCGCATCAGAACTGCAGGGAATTTAGTTAGAAAATTATTTCTCTGTTATTTTTAGAATGAAAGATGGGAGTTAAAAGGCTATTATTAATTTATTATTTGAAAGATAGGTTAGATATTTTATATTTTACATACATATATATATATATATTTATGTACTTTTGGTGCAGCCGATTGCAACCCGAAAGGGAGGTGCACAACTGCATGTTATAGCAGTCATATGTACAAAATTTCAACGTTATGAGGCTACTAGTTTTTGAGTTATGCGAGATACATACATACATACAGATATACAGTACATACTTATAGACAACACGAGAAAATCTCTTCTGAATCAATATTAAATCCTTTTTGAGAGTCCATTATTCTGTTCTTACGTACAGATGTCACGTAAAAACATCGTTAAATTGCGTTCCATAGCGGTCAAAATGGATATTTTCGTTGAAATATGATATCCGAAAATTTTCGCAATTACAAAATTTCCTTTACTTCGTACAAGGAAGTAAAAAATCGAAAGGAAACTAATTAAAACTAAATTGCAAGATTTCCAGTTTCAATTCATTGTCCGAGCTTAAAAGCTAAAACGACACATATGATGAGCTTTTTCTGTAATTTGTCAAAAGCAGCTCAAATCATACTGGTGGTCCTAGAAGCAAAAAGCAAATAATTGTTGCTAAATCAACGATGCGAATATGTGTTTCTTCTTTCAGAACCAGTTTCCCAAATCAGTAGTTTCGCCTTAGGGTGGCAATGATTGCGAAAACAGATGAAACAGAAAGTTTAAGCTGGAGGAAATAAACGGTAATGACTGGTTAGAAATCCAAACCCAAGAAATCACTGTAACTGAAACTGATTGCATTTAAAGATGATGTCTTGTCAAAAGATCTGAAACAATATTCACGGTTCATCGAGGAACCAAGTGCTATCAAGGCACATGACAGTGAGTAAGAGGAATGGTAAAACAAAGTAAAACGAATTGTTACTTTTCCCAATTTATTTTCCTACTTAAAGATGTCAAAAGACCTTGTTTTCTGTGACAGTTACGCTTGTAGCTGTTTTAAGCTGTCAGAGCTTATAAAAATTTACTTATGTAGTCTATAAGAAAAATATCGCCGGATCCTTTAGCGGCTGGTATATTATCGATTTTTCTGTTAGACTGAAAGTACGCTGATATAGAAAAGAGAATTTCTTAAGCTGCGGATGATAAATGGAACCTAAAGCATTTTGACATGGAACTAAGAACATTATATTTTTCACTTCCTTCTACGAAGTAAAGGAAATATTGTAATCACGAAAAATTCCGAGTATCATATTTCAAGGAAAATACCCGTTTTGATTGCTATCGAATGAAATTTAACTATTTTTTGAGTAACATCTATGCGTAAGGACTGAATAAAGGACTCTTTTTAACCAAACGAATTATAAAACTGATTTAAAGTGGATTCAGAAGAGAATTTTTCGTGGCGTTTGTACGTTCGTAAGTACGTACGTATGTATCTCGCATAACTCAAAAACGAGTAGATTCAGAACGTTGAAATATTTTATATAGGAGGGCTATAACATGTAGATGTGCAGCTTCTATTTTGGTTGCAATCGGCGGCACCAAAAACATATAAATATATGTAAATATGAAATAATAAAAACAAATTTAGTAGGTATGGCCAGCAGGAACTTTGATGTCGTAGAATGCTGAGATGCCGATCC
>KK113248.1:498947-514272 GCA_000611955.2 Stegodyphus mimosarum
ATATATATATATGCATATACATATATACTTTTTTGGTGCGGGCGATTGTAACCAAAATAGGAGGGGCACATCTACATGTTATAGCAGTCCTATACATAAAATTTCAACGTTATGAGGCTACTCGTTTTTGAGTTATGCGAGATACATACATACATACATAACTACGCACGTACGCACAGACGCCACGAAAAAATCTCTTCAAAATCTATTTAAAATCAATTTTATAATTTTTTTCAGGAAAAAGAGTACGAATGTCACTCAAAAATTCACTATTGTCACTATTTTCTCCCTCCTTTTAGCGTGCCTTCGTGGTTTTAAGGTAGCATACTCGGCGCGTATTCGAGAGGTCCGTGTTTGAGACCCGGTAACGGCATTACTCATTTTTCACGTCTCCCACCTAAAAAACAACCTAATAACTACAGTGGCGCCCGAACTAAAAAGGTAGTGGACAATGATTCTTCACCACCAGGATTTGGCGATTGGGCCCTCTATTCCGCAGTCGCCCTTTAAAAGGGGTGTACATAAGGTATTTTCTCCCTCCTTTCTTCATGCCTTCGTGATGTAACGGTAGCACACTCGGCGCATATTCGAGAGGTTCGAGTCCCGCGAAGTCGAAATAATCATTAATAGTATTCTGAATCAGCGTAATGCACTTTATCATATATGTTAGATTCGATGGTTATAAAACAGCATCCAGTAAATGATTTCTGAGTTCCCTAAAATGTTTGCACCATTTTTTTTTTCATTTTACTTCTGTTCAACTGGCAACCTGTAACAAATTAATATTCTCAAGTTGCCAAGGAAGTTCATCTTTGTTTTTGACATTACTGCAATCGACTAGCCATTTATTTACAACTTAAAAATTCAGTGCACGTTTCCAAGTTTCAGGAATAGTAAGAAATTAAGATGTCTTCGAAGCAACAGAGACATAAGACTCAAGAAGGGTTAATTACCCTTTATTTCTCAAAATAAGAATTAACACAGTCGGCTCCTATC
Source organism: Stegodyphus mimosarum (assembly GCA_000611955.2). Lineage (NCBI taxonomy): Eukaryota > Metazoa > Arthropoda > Arachnida > Araneae > Eresidae > Stegodyphus > Stegodyphus mimosarum. The sequence goes on from KK113248.1 coordinate 499,944, forward strand.
TCAAAGCGTACAGCAAAGCCTCCACTTGGGCTTGAACTCAAAGTAATCAGAACTAAAACTTAACTAATGCTTAGCTAGAAAGATATAGCCGAAGCTATCAAGATTCTAAGTAGTTGGACCCTAAATCTCAATAAGTTGGCGAAGCTATCAAGGGCCTGAAGTACGGCCGAGCGCAGTAATAGCTTGGAATGTGGTAATCTATGCCTATTAGAAATGCGTCAGTCTTAGCAAAGGCATCTATGAATGGTTCTTTTTATTGTCTTTCAAGATATTTTATTTGGAGGAGATCATGCTTATGGCAACATTCCTACTTTAGAAGATATTTTCTCTCTCATTTACGCGTAGCTTCGTGGTGGAACTGGTTAGCACGTCCAACGTGGGAGGTCGGGAGATCGAATACTGGCAAGGATATTGTGCATTTTTCACGTTCCTGCATCGATATTACCTAATAAATAGCTTCACGTTGTTTTAGGAAGGAATTAACAGTAAAAATTTTACCCTAGGATTACATTCCTCTGTAACGGTGTGATGGAAAGCAAAAATTAAAACGTTACTTGAGGTGTGCGCGAATAGTTTGTGGGGTTCCACGATTTAATCTAACAGCTAAATGTGTAGGAACCTCGTGAACAGATAAGCGAATAATCTCCTGAGTTCGAGAATAGAGACATAAAACTCAAGAAGGGTTTATTACCCTTTATGATTCAAAATAAGAGTGTACAGTCGGCTCCTTTCTCAGAGCGTACAGCAAAGCCTCCACTTGGGCTTGAACTCAAAGGAATAAGTAATTAAACTTAACTTATGCTTAGCTAAAAAGATATAGCCGAAGCTATCAAGATTCTAAGTAGTTGGTCCGTAAATATCGAATAAGCTGGGGAAGCTATCGAGGGCCTGAAGTACGGCCGAGCGTAATAATAACTTAGATGTAGCCAAAAGGCGAACGCTCGACGCGTATTCGATGTGGTCCGGAGTTCGAATTCCGGCAAGGGCATTGCACATTTTTCACTTTCCATCATCGATATAATCAATCAGGTACGGATTAATTGCTTAATTGGAAATTAAGCCAAATTATTAAAATGAAATTCCCTCAGTAAGTGACCTACCAGACCAGGTGATCTAGGCTGTATTTGCCTTGGTTATAAGTACATGAGCCGCCCAACCGGTATAGTGGTTAGCGTCGCTGACTGCCGTGCCGAAGGGCTCGGGTTCGAATCCCGGAGAAGACATGGATATTTGTAAATGTATAGTGTCGGTGCGGCATGGCGGCACTCTAAATATGCGGCGAGCCGAAAGTCCTCTCGTGTGGATTGGTGGGAGAGGAGAGAGGTGGGAGATCCCTGGATTCCCCCCCCCCGAGGTGCTCTCCCTCAATGTTGGGAGTGGAAAATAGACGTCCAACCTCTCTTCGCAGTAGGCTCTGGCAATCATTCTTCCATGTGGTAATGGATACGACAACAACAACAACATAAGTACATGAATGCTTTCGTTATGAGTACATGAATACAGAATCATGTGATACATCTACATGACAGCAAACCGCCGGACGAATTTTTATGATCTTGCTGTAGTATCAGCACTCAGACGATAGAATGATATATGTTTATATGAGCTCATCTAAAAAAAATGATTAGACGGCTGAGAACAGTATTTATTGTGGTAAGGATCTGTTAACAATGGGACCAAATTTAGGACCATGTTGAGAGACTTCAGGCCAGCATTTTTGTGAATGAAAAATATTGATGACTAAAGGGATTGCTTTATATCTGACTATAATAATAAAATGGTAAATATTAACTAATGTGTAATATAACCGTCCAAAACCAAATAGGATCCATTGAATTGCATTTTTATTGTGTTTACAATGACGAAAATCGACGGTATGATGGGTCCTCATCAGGGTGACATTAATACGTACTTCTGCTAATATTGTATAATAATATTGTTCCGTGCGTAGGGTTCGTAATGGACTGAAAACACAAGTCGTTAAAAAGTTAATAAATTTATTCTTTTCACAAGAAATAAAAGAAAGTGCTGAAATATTTCAGAGATATTCGTACAATATCACAATATCTCATAGCAGTTATATTTTGAACTTCTAAAATATAAACAGAATTTAAATTCAAAGTACAGAGAAAACTAATCCGATCTCACCGCGAATTCGCTACAATCAATAACAGTATTAAGTAAACAGCTACACTTCGCTTAACAACAACAACAACAACTGAGCTGAGATATTTTAATCCAGCTTTTATAAGCTTTTTAATCATGCGAGAGAACAGTCTGGCATTTTCTCTATTTTTCTGGATAGCAACAGCAGTTACGAGATATCTATTTATTAAATGTTAAATGCACGAACTCTTGTATTTTTACTTTTCCGGCATAGTTTTCTTCTAAATTTCGTCACGCGGTGCATTGCAGGGGAAAATAAAACAATTTAATTACAATTCTACTAAAAATAGCTAAATAAATACAAAATCCATAACACTGTAATCTTTTGATGTAATAAATGTTAAGTATGTATAATTTCATCGCATTGATTTATTTATGTACAATTGTTTCCATGTAGCCTAAATGCCGCAATATTATTTGATCTTTGTTTTTTATCATGGCTCACGGGAGACAGGTCATCTCTTGCGAGCTTATCCATAAATTTTTCTAGAATTATTATTATTTTTTTCTACTACTCCCGTTACTTATCCTTGTAATGAATGCAGAATTTTATTACTATAACCGTATAATAAACCGTATGCTACAAATTTGCTTTCGTATTTTAACTACCCAGACTTCAAGGATCTTGGTAAGTCTTGCTTTTTATTAGATATGTTACCGGCAAAGTTTGGAATTCAGCATTCTATAGAATGTCTAAGCATTGTACATAATGACTAAGTTTAGCCGGCAATGTATGAAACGATTCATATTTCACACATATCCTAGGCCTTCTATAGAATGCCAAATGACAAATCGACAAAGTGTAAAATACATTTCCGATTCGTTTCGAAGAACCGAAACTACTTACCAGAAGTTAGTAAACGACTTAAAAAAAGCCAAAATTACTATTAAGAAGGAACCGAGGAACTAATGGATGCTGAATTGCTAGGATGTGATGTTTGTAGAAAGCAAAAGTACATTCATTTACCCTGTTAAAGGAAGCGTCAGTACTATATAGTATTACGTCACAGACGCTGAGTTATTTTTCGTATTTGACGAAAACTCATTTGAGTACTGCCCCAACCACTTTTGTGAGCCCTGCCAAAAAAAGGAGTATTAAAAAAGGGCATTGATGTGAAACTTATGATTGTTTCTGAATTTAATTTTCGTTATCAGGTAGATCTTATTGATCCCAGCGTCGTCCAAATAGAAAACACAAACTTATTATGTTGCATCGAGATCATCTCATATTTTCTTTTACATATTTCAAATAGCAGACTTTTAATGGCACTCTTTTATTAATTTTTCAACATACCATTTGTATTTTTTGAGGAATGAACGTCTTTTAAATAATAGCCTTGTAAGGATCTTAAGTTGACTAACCTTTATTTTATTTTAAAACTTTACTATCATCTCTTATTTTCCACTTCCGACCAGAATGAATGCGTGAATATGTTTATGCAAATTATACTTGCTAACGCTTAAATTGTGGCTTTTTGCCAAGAGCGTAGTAGAAGGAAGGAGAGAGAGCCTCCTTGCTACGAGGCTTTACGCGAGCTTGCCATCAGTTACTGTCCGCCTTTAAGGCCGGAGGTTTTTAATCCTCTTGAAAGTTAAAGACGTATTGCAGTTTTCCGCAGTTTTCCTACTACAGACGTAATAATTTAAAAGGCTAGTCATCTGTGTAAAAGTTAGCTGTTAATTAAATTTTAGTTAGTTAGTAGTCTTATATTCTTTTACGTTCAGACCACAGGTGGTGGTCTTTGTATCCCGAAACGCGGGAGCATCTGTAAAATCGATAAGCAAATAAAGGCGAATTTTAACCCTTCTTATCGTTGTTGTATCTTCTACACACGCACGAACATAGCTTTTAGTAAGCTCCCCGTTCCTACTCAGAACTCCGGGTATGTTTGCAAAATCATCTAGAAGAAACAGTAGTCCTGATAGCCTTATCGTAAACGTTTTTTTCATACTTTGCCTAAAGAGCATTTGTCATTCTATGGAATGCCTAGGTATTATATACAATGCCTAGGGAAAGTATGTAATAATTCTCATATTTCATACTTTGCCTAAAAACATCCGGCATTATATACAATGCCGGCCTTTCATACTTTGCTGGTAACAGGTATATTATTGCGATGTTTGATATTTCGCATGATTTAACCTGTTTTCGCATCTATTTCTGTAATATGTTCATTGCTGTTCATTCTAAACGTCCTTCATACTCGATTATTACCTTTCATGAATATATGTTTGAAAACTCCCTTCGCTTGTCAGTATTAACATGTCTGTTTGCAATATTTAAGTTTATCACACAAAACAGAAAATTTTTCTTTAGCAATTTTATTTCTTATTTAAGAAAGCTCATTCAAAATAATGCATTTACCCCTCCCCCCCAAAAAAACTACTAGAGTTGTTTTTTTAATAATCTAATAATTAAAACTACGACAATTTCTTCTTAAAGTTATTTCTTTAAAATACGACAGTTTTCATATCCAGTTCCTTTTCTATTTTTAGAAGAATCTCCTACATTTTGGTTCGAGATGGGACAAGAAGATCTACAGGATGCCCTCCGCGTGATCCCGAACAATCGAATAGCCAAAAATATAATCATCTTCGTAGGGGATGGGATGGGGTTGACCAATGTTATGTCTGCCAGAGTGTATCAAGGCCAAAAAGAAGGTAGACCGGGAGAAGACAGCCAACTCAGTTTTGAAAAGTTTCCTTATGTCGCTCTGTCCAAGGTAAATACATTGTTTAATTTCTGTTAATTTCTTAAATAGGTTTCCGTTTATTGTCTAATTTGCTTTGAAATGATCTCTAGTATAGAGAAATTTTATCATTGCGAACTTTATGTGAATTAAAGTTTACTTTCTTTTCTTTTAATAAGCAATGAAAATAAAGTTCTAATCATCCGATTTGAATCTGCAAGAAATGACCATCTTATACATTACGAAAAAATATTACTTACGTATTACGTAAAAATAACTTTGTAGAAGTTGACTCATCTTTATTAGAAAAAAAGACTACTAATATTAATTGACTTCAAACTGTTGTTTTGCCATGTTTTCAAATGACTTCTTAATTTTGCATATACATGTTTTAAAAAAGTACGGCACAGACTGAAGATTCTAATGCATTATATACAGAGTTGAAATGGTCCTCTTAGTCTTTGATCCTTAGTGTTTTAAATTAGAATGTGAGGAATTAATTTTTGTTTTCTCACATTTTAACATAAAACGTAAAATTATCTTTATAATAAATTATTCCAAAAAAGGCGTCGATATTTTCAGTGTTATGTGTGTGACTGATTTATAATTCCGAAATTATTCTCAAAACCTTTTAAATTAGATATATTAGACTCTCTATCAGTGGTTCTCAACCACTATGCCGCGGCACTTTGTGTGCCGCCAGTTTCTTAAAGTGTGCGTCCAAATTTTATAAATGTATGTAGTAAAAATTATAATAGGTTTAATCCTAGTATACGATACACATGAGAATTGGCGAAATTCTATTTTTAAGACATTCATAAGCGCGCCAATTGTGGTATCGAAGCCGATTTTGGTGCTTCGGACGAGAGCGCAATTCGGATCATTTTCTCACATGTTCAGCATATAATTTAAATTGAGAAGTTCTAATCGGTGCAGATGGGAGATTAGCTTACTTTACAGGCATTTTTATTATTTTTAATAACATAAATTCAAGTGTGCAAGGGCCGAAGGAAAGTATATTAAACTGTACAGATAAACTGGTGGGATTCTAAAAACAAATAACTTTATGGAAGAATAAAGCTCGGGAAGGCAATTTGGAAAAGTCTGAGTTAGTCCCAAAAGATTTTAATAAAACTACTCATAAAATTGTTATTGACCATTTCACAACATTAGTGGAGAGAATTATTCATTATTTCCCAAATTTAGATGTAAAAAAAATTGTTGGGGTTCGTAATCCATTTGTGACAACGAATACTTCTGTATTTGAATTAACTTTTAATGAAGAGGAAGAACTCATTTCGCTTTCTAATAATCGAGAGTTAATTTTAAAATAATCTGAAGAATCAATTAATTCATTTTGGACTAACATTAGATGCCATTATCCCATGATGGCCGAAAAAGCTTTAAAAATATTACAATTTTCTCATTTTTTCGACCAAATAAATAAAAAAGAAATTATCAAAAAACATCCAGCTCAAATTTCTCATTAAAATTATTCTTATTATTAATTTGTAATAAATCATTTAATAAAGATACTGCTGTTTTTGTAGTACATATTATTTTATTTTACATTCAAAATATTATCATATACTATTTTACACAGTGTGTTACAGAAAAGTAAACAACTTTTTAACTTTTCTTTTTCTTGGTGTGCCGCCAAATTTTGAAATCATTAAAAGTGTGCCGCAAGAGAAAAAGGTTGGAATCACTGCTCCAACCAACATGGCTTACATTTTTGAGTCATCATCTGAATTGAAATCAAAACTGGTGTCCAGCTATACTGGAATTCTTCTAACGCATGCCTGTATATCAATCTTACTGTCACTTGAGCTATTACTAAATATATCACTATCGTTTCTATGACAATCATATAAGGCATTTTTTCTTCAGAAAGAATACGCGTCAACTTTCACAGCGTTCTAATAACATTTGAAAGGAAAATCTCCAGTTCTGCGTCAAGGCTTTTTCAAGGTTAAGAATACCGCGCCTACAGATGCAGTAAAATAAAATTTACTCAGAAACATGCCGAAATCATTGAGATATATAATATGACAACTCTACGGTAGGATGCGAATAAATTGAAACTCGGTATTTTCAAGATGACTAGAGCGAAAAATTTATTGATTCTTCCGCCCGGTCCGAACCATAATACTAAGGAATTCATGAGGTAGGCAAAGTTTGGCCATTGGGGAGAGGAAAAAAAAAATCTGAAAGCCTTCAGATTTTACATTACGCCTATTACGCCTAAAGGGGAGTTTTTTTTTTAACGTTTTGTGAGTTACCTTTATTTATTAAATATCGTGTCATGTATCATATTATATTTAATTTCTTTAAATATTCTATATATATCATATATATTTAATTTCTTTAAATATAATACAGCGCTGCAATATTTGGTAGCAACAGTTTGAAAAGTGATATAATACTTTTAGTGATTCGACGCAAAATCCCAAAACGAAAACTATAGTCCTTCAGGGACAAAGCCCCTTTGGATTAAAAAGCTGAAAGGTTTCAGATTTTAAATTACGTCCAAAGGGGCCTTTTTTTAACATTTTGTGTGTTATCTTTATTTATTAAATATCTCGTTCTTCGCACCTAAACCATAAAATTGAGTTCAAGAGCAATATCGCCAAATAATTTTAAACTGAGCATATCTTTAGAATTTCCGATACACAGCCTCACGCGCTGGAGATAAAAGTGTTTTTCCTGTGCAATGTTGTCATGGCTTGCTTCGAAATCCTCGAGTTTGTTAATCAAAAATTCGTTAAAATTTTACAAAATATGGAATCGATCATAAAGCAAATTCCAAATTTCAAATTTGGACTTCCAGATGACCATATTCGCAGTAGGATTACGTCATTCAAAATTCTTGAAATTTTCATACGTGTATGTGGGGCTTCCTGGTTCCCCCAAGAGATTCTTTCCGATGCACTTGAACCAACTTAGCGCTTGGCCCTTCAAAGCGCTGGTAGCAAGAGCGACTTTCTGAAATTCGTGGACTGGATATAGCATGAAGTGGGAGTCTAGCTTTTCCAGGAAATTGATTACGGCTGTCTTGCCGTCAAAACTTGCCGCTGGCTTCATGGCTGCTCGCATGGTTTGTACGATGTAGCCGAATCCTTCTATGCCAGGAGGTGCTATCTCAGGATTCTGGACAGGTACAGCAGGTGTCTCAGGTTCGTCTTCTTGTTGCTGAGGCCATCCTCTTCTTTCTGTGCGGGCGCCACTATCAGGACTTAGCATTCTGTGTGTATTCTTTGAGAACATGGTAAATTCTGTAAAGGGTTCTTATCCTTACGTTCTAAGTCCTGAACTGGAACAGGGAGCGGAAGGTACGCTATGTTCTGATGTAACTGCTGGGCTGGAGAATAACTGCACGTGAAGGGATTTGAAATCCTCTTTTATTCAATCACTATTAAATACAAACCTCCCAATTCGGGAGAGATACAGAACGTAACAGACCACACTTTGGTCGAATTTAACAATCAAATAAAATTAAATACTAAACCTAAAATAGAACTTAATTAAACTTTGCTTCGCAGAGCAATTCGCGGAAGTTGGCCTCTATCTAAAAGGGTGCGTAGCAAGATATACTAAATACTACCGCACTTTAATTTATTTTACAATGCAATCACGTAGTAAGCACTATGGCTTATAAATTTAAACTGCTAGCTGGTCAGGCGAACGTTGAGCAGCGTGACCGTGATCTGAGGCAAAGCTCTCACACACCGAGAGGTTTCTACCTCTGTCTTAAATAGTGCTTGGCTGAACTTCAAAAATTAGCATAAGCTAAAAACGCGCGCTTCTTCTGACAGGAAGTTGAAGCAGAGAGGAGATAGAAAAGATTTAAATTAAAATAAACTTGGTTAGTTTAACTAAAACCTTACAACTTTATTTTTAAGAAATTAATAATAAAAAAATGACAAATATTTTATCTCACAAAAGTCTTCGTACACTTCAAAAAAAGCTTGACATATTAGTAAATATTTTCATTTTTCGTTAAATTAATATTTAGTAGGATATCCTTTGGCATCCACAACAGCTTTTAAACGTCTGGGAATAGATTTTACTAGCTTTTTGTAATTTCTGTATCAGTGTTCATCCGTTTTTCCATCATGACTGTTTTGAGTTCGCTTTTCATTTTGATGTCGTGTTTTCGTACTCTAACCTCCAGTTCTTTCCAGATGTGTTCTATGGAGTTTATATCTGGCGACTGAGGTGGTGTTTTCAAAACCCGTGGACAATTACAGAGACATTACAGGCGAACGTTCAGAGCCGTATGCTTAGGATCGTTATCGTGATTAAAAATAAAGTTGTTTCCAATACCCAAATTTTGGGCCGATAATTTTAAATTGTCTCTTAAAATATTTAAATAAAGAGAATAATTCATTATGCCATCCATAAATAACAAATTACCTAGTCCTGATGCAGCGATGCACCCCCACGCAAGAACATCTCCACCGCTATGCTTAACTGTTCTTAGAAGGAAGTTCCTCATTTTTTCTTCTCCTTACAGTTATTCGACCATCAAAACCAAAAATGTTAAATTTGCTTTCGTCAGTAAATAGGACATTGTTCCAGTACGTTTCGGGTGTATTTATCATTGATTTTGCAAATGAAAGCCTAAACTTTCTGTTTTTCTCACTAACGAAAACATTTGTACGGGCAGAACGCCCCTGTAATCCAGCTTCTCCGAGAACTCGTCGAACAGCTTCAGATGAAGTTGAAGTAGAAAACTTTGCATTCAATTCTGAAGAAACTTTTACAGCACTCTAACGTGGGTTTTTCAAAAATTTTCTAATAATAAATCTCTCATTAGCTAACTTTCTCCGTCGACCTTTTCTTACCTTGTATTCAATCCGATTTTCTTCTTTAAAGCGTTTTATCGCATACTGCACTGTAGAATGGCATAAATTAACTAATTTAGCGATATTTCAAATTGATTTACCACTAGTATGGTGAAAAATCATCAATTTTGGAATGCTGTTTGTAATTTCTTTAAGACTGCGACCTATTTTTCAATAAATAGAACATTATGAAGTAAACAATAAAAAATTAAAGCAAACAATTTTTCTTGTCTAAAAGTTTTGGTTTTAACAATTTTTAAAATTCTTTGTTGCATTTATAGGAGTATTTGAAATATATATATATTTTTTTAAATGCCACCACAATGCAAAAATTAAAAAAAGCGGCAAGCGATTATTATGATTTTATCCAAAAATATTTTCAGTGTACGAAGACTTTTGTGAGATAAAATGTTTGTCTTTTTATTATTTATTTCTTAAAAATAAAGTTTCGCTATATTTTTAAAATATTTCATTTAATTTTGTTACGAATAGATTGTAGATCGTATTATTAAAATCTCATTCAGAAAGTTTACGTTTAATTAATGGATAGAGCCCTATTTCAATCGAAATCATAAGTATACGAAAACTTTTGGGAGCCACTGTATATGTTTTACATACTTGAATAACTCAGCATCTTGAGATTTGCCTAGTAGCTTTCAAAACAGAAAGAATTAAAATCGCAAACAAAATGAAATTTATTAATCAGCTAGGTTAAGCAAATATAAAATTAGTTGATATTAAAATTTTCTCTTAGAACGTAATTAAATTGAAATGGAATTTTTTTATAACACAACACATTTTCTGATAGTATGGGAAGGATTTAAAAGACGGAAGTTACTCTTTTTCAGAATTAAATTATTTCCTGAGTGCCTTAGTCTGAATTAGTGCTTTAATCCAAGAAGAAGAAATTTAAGTGTTGTTAATCATAGTGAAATGTCATCATTCTTGAGCTATGCGGTTACTTACATTCTTAAATTCGTATCTCACTACCTAGAGAACCTTCTCCCACTGCCTCGAGTCTTCTCCCATTACCTAGAGAAACTTGATGATAAAGAATGATGGAATAGAATTAACTACAAGATATTAAGGAAACTTGTTATTATTTTATGTAATTTTACTATGTTTAAATAAATTTCAAAATTTAAAATTTCTTCAAATTTTTATTTTTATCAGTATATTTAAATTTTAAGTGCACAAATTCTACTTAAAAGAATTCTTTAATTTAGAGTAAGTCATGGTTGTCTAAGGCTTAAAAATGTGATTGGAATTTTTAAAAAATTAAATTACATTTGAGGTCAGATATTTTTGTTTTCTGCCTAGATTTAAAAAATCTGATCTGGACGCCATGTTTACTGCTGAATACACCTTGCATGGTCCATAAAATTATACACATCTGTTTTTGTTGCTCTTCATTTAAACTTATTTCCTCGAATTATTCTCATCAAATATTGATAATTTTGAAGTTAAATATCCCGACCCGTTTTCCTTATACGGTAATCAAACTTCTTATATTTTTATTTCTTCATAGCGAGTGTAAAACTTTCCAAAATATAAGTACAGGAACCAGGAGATCGCATTAAAAGTTACATTCCGTTATTTGTGGAAAATTAATTTTTTAAAAATTTGGCACTGCTAAAATATGAATAGTTTCGTCATTTATGACACTTTTTTAATTGGAAGAGTATGTCTACGACTATCGATAGCGAAAATATAGGCCGGGTATAGACTTTTAAGTTAGGTTAATGGGCCGATAGGTATATATTGTAGAGGAATTGCTTTGTTTTGATTAGAATTTAATATTAACTTTAGCTGCTTTAAATTTATTTTACTTCTAGACTGCAGCTATAGCGCAGTACGGGGTTTAAAAAATTTGTTTTTTTAGCTTATTATTATGTTTCTTTTTATATGTATATATATATATTTCAATTGGTTTCAATGTTCCTTTTCCCTGATGAAGTGGCATTGAAGTTGATTGAATTCCTCTTCTTTTGAGTTTTTTAAATTTCACAAATTATTGAATTAAAAGAGTTTTTTAAATTTCACAAATTTTTGAATTGAAGTATGCTTGTTTAAAAGTTTTGGTTTTAAGAATATTTAAAATTCTTTGTTGAATTTATGGGAGTATTTGAAATTTATTAATTATGAATTTCGGTTTCCGTCTTTGTAAAAAAAATAGTTCTAAATTTCTTACTGTATGCCTTTACTGATATTTTTTCAGCAGCTTAATGCGCGAAAATACTAGGCATATTTATGCTTTGTTTTTTTAAAAAAATGTTTTGTAATTTTGATGTACACACATGTATATGTACACATTATATATATATATATCAGTAAAGGCATAAAGTAAGAAATTTAGAACTACTTTTTCACAAAGATGAAAATCGAATTCATAATTAATAAAGTTCAAAAAATCCTATAAATGCAACAAAGAATTTTTAAAGATGGTTAAAACCAAAACTTTTAAACACGCATACTCTAAATCAAAAAGTATTTTGAAATTTAAACAAATTTAAAAAATTCCAATAGAATAGGAATTCTGTCGACTTCAATGTCACTTCATCAGGGAAAAGGAACATTGAAATCAAATGAAATCTCTCTTCTACGAAAGCCCTTGCATTTCTGTAGCCGGAATTAGCCAGAATTTTCGTCTTTGTGAAAAAGTATATATATATATATACCGTATTTTTCGCCGTATAAGACGCACCGGCATATAAGACGCACCCAATTTTAAAGGAGGCAAATCTAGAAAAAAAGATTATGAACCAAATTCTGTAGTAAAATATTTTGTATCAACTGTATAAAGTTAACATGTTCCCAATCTGGCTCATTTCAAAGTTATTCTTCTTCCTCGCATCAATAACAAACTTATGAAAAGACAGAATCTTTGATTCGTATTCCTTTGGCATTTTTTGTGCAATTCTGGTTTTGGTGCGCATAGAAAGGCCAGATCTCTTCATAAATCTATAGCACCACGATGGTGATCCGGTGAAATCCTGAATGTCTTTCTCCACAGCAATGCGTTTGGCCTCATAGATTATCATTTTTGTTGAGACAGAAAGTCCATTTTGCCGGTGACGTGTGATCCACTCCTTTACTTCTACCTCTAATTCTGGCCACCTTGCAGTTGGTCCACGCAAGCTGTGCTTGCTTTTATCCAACTTTTGGAGCTGATCCTCCTGTTTCCTCCACTCTCTTATCATTTTCTCAGTTGGAGGTGGCCCAAAGTGTCTCTCCGCTGCTCTGTTTCCATGCTCCTTAGCAAATTTTATTACTTCCAGCTTGAAAGCAACTTTATATGCCAGTCTCTTCTGCTTCGACATCTTGATGGGGTGGTATGAAATATGATATATTTCATTCAGATATACCATACTACATATATCACAGCTCACAGCTATCCGCTTGCTCCCGCACTGCTATTAGCTGAGCGCAGAGGCGCGTGCTTTCACCCGCTCCCGCGCTAGCTTACGAGACTCTAAAAAGTGCACAAAACCAGCGCGGGAGCGAGCGAAGGCACGCGCCTCTTCGCTCAGTCAATCGCAGACAGAGAGCGCGAGGCAGAGACCGTCCAAATACAGTGCGAGGCAGAGCGGGGCTTCCTGGTCTCAGACGACGCCAAGAGAGACGGCGCCAAGGCAGAGCGGCGCCATGGTGGGCTTTTGTATTTGCCGTATAAGACGCAGGCACTTTTTCCCCCCGATTTTGGGGAGAAAAAGTGCGTCTTATACGGCGAAAAATACGGTATATAGTATTATTATTAGTTACGATTGCAATAAAAAAGGGAGGTGCACAACTATATGCTACAGCAATCCCATATACAAAATTTCAATATCTAATCGTTTTCGATTTTTGCCAGATATACATATGCATACGTTAGTACAGACATCACGAAAAAAATCCCTTTCGAATGCATTTTAAATCGATTTTACGATTCGGTTTGGATTTTCCTTTGAAATATGATATCCGAAATTTTTCGCGATTACAACATTTCCTTTACTTCGTAGTCAAAATGCAAAATATCACTACAAAGGTTAAACTGCAAAGAAGAGATCGCCAAATAAATTAAAAGTTAGTTAGTCTATAAATTAATTTACAGATTATTATTTTTATCAAAAATTATTCGTCTTTCATCATTCCATTAATTAAAATTCCATAGTTGACCACCAAACTTCTTTGAGCTTCTGAAGTCAAAAAATTCTTGCACAGGCAAAGTAATAAACTTTCATGTGTAAAGTTCGATTTTTATGAACAATTTATCATCTTCGTAAAGCCTCATAATGTAATTCTCCAATTTCTTAATTAACCTTTCTTGACTTTTCGAAAAAACGTGCTCGAGATCGCTTAATTAGAGCTCTTTTCAAACTTAAACGTGATTAAACTGTCAGATAATCTCATGCCCTGAGTAATAAATTTAATTCTTCAGTAATTATCGCTAAATTTATAACCAACTTCTTAATATAAGCTTATAAAGGGGAGAAAGTTTTTTTTTTATTTGTACGTAATTTTTGTTTTCTTTTCCCTAAATGACTCCTCTTCTGATCACGAAGATATCAGCCTGAATTCATATCAATTATTAATTAGTTATTATTTACACTGAAAATGACCTAACATAAATAAAACACAAGATGT
>KK113248.1:514302-552282 GCA_000611955.2 Stegodyphus mimosarum
GAAATAAAATAAATTAACTAACGTGGCTCAACAAGAAATACTGTTTACAAAATTTTTTATCTTTAATCAAATTAGTTTTTCTGAGTTCTAGTGCTTAATTTTTTTAATAACTTAAAATGAAACAATACTTTGCATTAAAGAAAGCGTAATATACTCAGACTAAAATGACACTTACATTGTACTTGATCAAACAATGATTTCATAAACTTTGTAAGCAACGTTACGTAAATTACAATTTTTTCTGCAAGTTAGGTAATAGTTGTTGTTGTTGCTAATGCTCACTTGTCTAACTATAGTCAGCCCAAGCCCACGAAATTCCTCGTGGCAAGGAGCGCAAGTTTACGCCTGCTATAGAAATGGGCTTCTAATTCAGGTGATGGTGGTTCAGTAGTTACAGTGCTTTAACGCTTTTAACAATATTTTAATGAACTATGTACAGACTGTATTTTTAAGCCGCCGCCTTCAACATAAACAAACCTTAGTTCTACTCTACTACAATGCGGGCATTAGTGCCACCTAGCGGTCTTCTTTCATATAATCAACATCTGTCGTTGGCAACAGGCTTGAGCACCTTACAGTGCCATTGAGCTAAGTTCCGCCCCCCAATTTTAAAGAGAGCACATCGGGAGGGGGGTCCGAAGATTTAGCACCCGTTCGGGTGGCTCAGGAAATAGTAGGATAGGAATGTTTTCTGTATTCAAATTAGTTCAAACAAATACTTTCGGATTATTAAATTATAAATTTTAATTAATTGTGCTGAAATAAAATGTGCCGCCCTTATAATATATTTTTATACGGCTGGCAAGCTAAAGATTATTTTAAGGCTCCCTCCATACTGGAACGGTTGGTAAGGCATCTGCATTCATTTTTCATGTATTGATTTTTAAATTTTCATTCCTGTTAAATTTTAAGCTCTCCAAAGTAAATCAGACAGCAATTATAATAAACATTCGTAACGAGAAGGGAGGTATTCATTCAGAAGACCAGTATTGTTGACTATTTCATTCCTTTAAATATTTTTGTGAACTACTGAGTTTTTGAAGAAGTCTTCAATAACTGCGCCCGAAGAGTTGAATTGACAATTTTTTACAATTTAACATTGATAGTTCATTACAATAAATAATAGCTTGTAGAAAGGAAACGGCTATAAATAGCTTAAGTAGAGCAAGCAAAAAATAATAATAATAAATAAATAAATAAATAAAAATAAAAAAATAAAATAAAATAAATAATAAAAAAAACAAATTCTCTTTAAATTACCTCCTTAAAAAAAGGCATTAACTTAATGTAGGAAGAGTTATCATATTGTTACGTTCTGCGTTTTCCTGGAGTTGGAGTGATTGACGACAACACTTGATAAAAAATCAAAGCACAATTTATTAACCAGTATTGCTCAGGGCAGTTCCAAATACACGTTTACAGTCGTCGAAAAACTACGACAAACACGCTGAAACAATCAGCAACACAGCTTTCAGGCTATCAGGCTATGAAGGTGAAGACAAGTTTACGGAAAAACACTAAATGCTGCTCCCGATTTAGTCAGTCGCTCTAGGTGCTCAACGCATTCAAGATACTCTTCACGATACACTCCTGACACATTGCTACTGCGCGTATAGGCAGGGTTTATATAGATTTCGGCCTGCCTTTGAGAACATTCTGGGGTAAACCGGTAAGAATTCGTCCTAGAATGTTCTCACTCTGTCTATAGCATATCGCCAATTTCGTCACCAAATGGACGATTTCGCACTGAATCTGGCAATCATGCCTCTCCTCGGCATTTTCTGGCAACTCTAAATCCGCTATGCGGGGAAGCTATCGTACCACAGCTGGGCATTTCGTAACAATATTTTTACCAGTGCTATTGAAGCAGAAAATGATACAAGAAGTGTAGATGAAAAGATGGAGACTTCACAGAGCTCGGATCGATAATAGATTGATTTCGAAACTTAAACTCGAAGCGCCCTATGGGCTGCGTCTGCGTACCTAAGCACTGAAGATACAAGTAAAAATAAATGGAAAAAGTTTTGTAACATAATTGAAATTAAATAAAATTCCTTGTAACACAATGTGTTTCTTGTCAGTAATAATTACTGGACAAGTATAATTTGCGGCGATTCTTATACGCTTTTGCACATTATTACAAAAACAAAATCAGGTTTCCTTCAGTCTCCCACAGATTTTCTATGAACAAGAAGTGATTTTTTCTCATATTTGTCATTGTTTCTTCCCTTCAAGCAACTACTCAAGTTATAAGATATTTCTTCCGCCTTCTTTGCATGCCTTCGCGCTGTAGTGGTCAGCACGCTCGACGCGTATTCGAGAGGTCCGTGGTTCGAGTCCCGGCCAAGGCATTGCTCATTTTTCATCTCTCCAGCTTCGAAATAAACATAATGTCTCTACACTGACGCCCGAACTAAAAAGGTGGTGGATGATGATTCTCCACCACCAGGATTTGGCGATTGGGTCCACTCATCCACAGTGGCTCTTTAAAAGGGGGAGTATATAAGGTATTTTTCTCGCCTTCTCTGCATGTCCTTGTGGTGTAGTGGTTAGCACGCTCGGCACGTGTTCGAGAGGTTCGTGATTCGAGTCCCGGCGAAGGTATTGCTCATTTTCCATCTCTCCTGCTTCGAAATAACCTAATGTCTCTACGAAGTACCTTGAGTAGTTAAAATTTTACCGACAAGAAAAGCTTGTAGGAAATTGTGTATAAGAATTACCCTTTCCACTCCATTCAACAAGAAAGCTTTAAATGTCTTTTGTGGGGTGTAATTATCATCAGGAATACGTGAAAAAATATCATAAACATATTTTGACAAGAGTTGAAAAAATTATTCACAAGTGTTGAAGAAGAAGGATTTAATTGTAGCTTCAATTATAATGTGCAGATTAACTACACGAGATAAACATTAAGAGATAAAACTGTTACTCTTCAAGTGTTAATGTCATTAAGAAGACGCTACAAATACGTGTTATAATTTTGTAACCTATTTAGAAAAGGATTTGCTTTAGCTGCAAAAAAGGAATATCGTAGCCTTGTTTTTTCCTTTCTCCCTTATGAAATTTGATTGCTAAAAAAATAAGCCGCACGCAAGGGATTCTATGAATAAATGCAACTTTTCCTGGGAAGCAGTATTAAGAAGTTCTAGGAAATTTGCAGAAAATCCAAATAAGAAAAAATTGCATAACTTAGAAATATGGATTGATGATGTTTCAGCTAGAAAAAAGAAAGAAATATTTTCACTTTTTTATGTTTAGGAGAACAAAACAATATTTCTCAGGAAGGAAAAATTTTGCATATTTTAAAGGAATTTTATATTATTTACATCTTAAGCTTTTGTATACTGCTGATTAATGAAAGTAAAAGCAAGGAACGGGATTGTTCTTCTTATTAAATTTACTGAACGTTCTGTTGCGAAAATGGAAGAAAGCCTATAACATAAACCATACTGCCTGTTATTATATATATTAACTGTGTAACAAATCACTCGGGATTACATCAGGAATTTTTGGTTTAGAGTTTACTCTGAGAGTGACATCGGTGATCTGCAGTATTTCCTGCATGTTAATGTTTTCAAGAAGTCTCTCAGAAATATGTCCAAAAGTACAAAATAAAAAATTTAAAATAATGGAAAGGAGAAAGAAAACGTACGGTGAAAACGGATAAAATGGGATTCCAAGCTCTCGGGAAAGAAACTCTAATCTCAATTCTACGCAATTCTGATCGCAATTATTCAAGAGCATATATATGCCTTAACTCTCTGAGGGGCAGGAAAAGGCAATTAACGTTTTCAGCAAAACTCTTGTTTTATTTACTATATCAGGTGTTACAATGAAATTATTTGCGACACTTACACATGTTTTGTCCAAGACGCGTGAAAAAAATGACCACTTCTGGCTGTTAGTGTCTGTAACCACCGCCCACAGAACACATCCCTGCAAATCAGTCTGTATGGTGCTCATGGAAACAGTTTTTCTTTTCACGCAGAGTGCAACTTTGCGTTAGCTGCATTTCCCACACTGGTGCTGCAAAGTGCACATCGCCGTGATGTTGTCATCGATGGCTGATGCTTCTTTTCTTGAAGACGAACTGCTGCATCAACTACTGGCTTATGTTTCTTGATTGCCATCTAGTGAGCTATAAGAGAACTTCAGAAACGGTCAGTCTTGAAAATTACTCACACGAGTGAGTAAGACGTTCAATAGAAAACGTGGTTACTGTAGGTAACCACCGCCCTTCAAAGAGTTAAAATACTGCTTACTCATTTCTGTTTCTGACAATTCTGACAACTAAAGTGACTCCCTTTTGAACTCTCATTGTGAAGACGAATTGTGAGGCTATTGCAAACATAGTAATGAATGTATTCTTCTTGTAATATTTTCTGGGATAATATGTAGATTATTGTATTCCAGACGTACAGCGTGAGTCATCAAGTTCCAGATTCTGCATCTACTGCCACAGCCCTCTTCACAGGAACGAAAACAAACTCGGCAACTATAGGTGTGTCTGCAAGAGCGAAGGTGAATGATTGCAATTCCCTCTTTGGAAATGAGCTTACCTCCATTCTTGATTGGGCACAGGAAGCTGGTACGTAAAGTATTTAAATTTCTGATTTCCAAATCCTGGTTTGAATATTTCCCTTGCCTTTGGCTTTAAATTAACAAAATTATACTGATATTTCATCACTTAACATGCTACGCGTCAGAGTTGTAAGTCAATGGTCTTAAACTCAAATTGTATGCGAGCAGAATGCAGGATCTAAAACAGCTGACTGGCCTGAATTCTTATAAACAAACTGAAAAATACTTTTAAAACAAACAAAACGTATTTGTATAATTATATTAACGTATTTATATTATACGAATTAATCACGTATAAACGTGGTTAAGTCGTATTGACAGCTAAATATTACATTTTAAGACTGACATTTATTTCTGATATTTAAATTATTTTGTGGTTAAATTCATTGAATTAATTAGCTCCTAAATAACTTACGTTTGTCTTGAACTAAGACAAACAAATAATTAAAAACAAATTATGTTTGACAAACAAATTATGAAAGCGTTCCGAGGGGTACAAAAATTGAGAATAAATAATGCCAACTTGTTTTCTTACTTTTATTAATTAAATTTTTGCATCCATTAGATCCATCCATTTTGCGTCCATTAAGACCGTACACTAAATAAATATTTTTTTTTCTTAGTGGCGTTATTTTCCAATATGAATTTCTCCATAACTCATGCAAACACAATGAAAGTTTGTACCCACGCTTCAAAAAAGTCTGTCTATCGTATGATCTATACAGTTTTCTCTTATTGCGAGTAGTTTAGGAATTTAACGTCAGAAACTATATATATTGCACACTGCGGGGGGAAAGAAAAAGACAGTTCCAAATCTCCCGTTCTACTGAGCCGATTGACAAATTCAAATTGCGTTTTTCACTTCCCGAAAGCGCGACTTAGGATATGTATTAGTTTTATATATAGCATTGTTCTAATATAGGTATTTTGGCACAAAATCGGACTTTTTCTGAAATGACATGCCAATTTTTTTCCATATTTCGACTCTACGACTCAAATTATGCCAAACTACCAAACTTTGTAAAAATCGCTCGAGTAGATTTTAAAAAATTACCTTTCGAAATTTTAGCTCCTCCTTGCTATTGAATTTGATATACATTTATTAATATCTCTTTTTTTAATTAAACTTGTTTGATTCCTTCTTTCACATTTCGAAATTTAGGTTCATTCTAAACAAAATTCGCCCATTTTTTATGATTTATTTTTAAAATTTATATTTTTAAATAATTTTCATAAATTTTTCAAAAAAATTTTGAATTGTAATCTATAAAATTTTTACCATAGTCTTAAAGTAGATGTATTTATAAGCATACCTGCAAAAAAAACAGAGATTTTTAATTAAAAATTTCCTAAGATATACGTGAATTTATACATATTTGCGCGCTTTGAAATTTGGCATGTTTCTTAAAAGCGATAATAATACAAGTGTGGTTTACTCACTTTGTTAAAATGATTTGAAAGTATGAATGATAACTTTTTTTCCTCTCGTCTGCAGTGAAAGAAAGAAGAGGAAAATAGGTTGCTATAAATTAAGAAGTTCGCCGAGTAAATTATTGTTGGCTAAAACTGAAAAAAATTCGCCAAGATAAATTTTTTAATTTCTCCGTAAATTTCGTACCAAATTTTACACAATGTAATATTTAGGTAAAATTTGAGTCGTAAAATCGAAATACGGAAAAGAATTGGAATGTCACTTCAGAAAAGTCCTATTTTGTGTCAAAATACCTATGTTAGAATGATGCTGTGTATAAATCTAATATGTATCCTAAGTCGCCCTTTCCAGACGCAATTTGAATTTCGTCAATTGGCTCAGTAGAACGGGAGATATAGAACTGTCTTTTTTTTCCTCCAGTGTATATGAACATGATAATAACATGAAACGTTTGCTTTTATTTACGGTTTTATATTTAGGAGGTAGGTTTTGGAATGTACAATGAGCACAAAAAAAAAGGGGGACAGTTCTATATCTCCCATTCTACTGGACTCTACGTTCTGTTTTACTGGGCCGATTCACGAAATTCAAATTGCGTTTTCTATGTCTCGAAAGCGCGACCTAGAATATATTTTCGATTTATATATAGCTTTGTTCTAATATAGGTATTTTGGCACAAAATCTGACTATTTCTGAAATAACATACCAATGTTTTCCATATTTCGATTCTACGACTCAAATTTTGCCTACATATTAAATTTTGTAAATTTTGGTGCGAAATTTACGGAGGAATTCAAAATCTAACTTGGCGAATTTTTTTCAATTTGAGCTAAGAATAATTCACTTGGCGAATTTTTTAATATGCGGCAACCTATTTTCCTTCCTTTCCATTGTACAGAGAAAAAAACGTCACCTCGTTCCTGCCTTTTTACATTGGGGATGAGAGGAAAAAAAGTCACCATCATTCTATTTTCAAATAATTTTAACAAAGTGCGTAAATCAAACTTTCGTTATTATCTCTTTCAACAAATATGCCAAATTTCAAAACGCGCCAATATATAAATTCACCTATATCTTCGGAAATTTTGAATGAAAAGCGCTAATTTTTTTGCAGGTATGCTTACAAATACAACTACTTTAAGATGATTGTAAAAATTTTATAGGTTATAATTCAAAATTTGTTTCGAAAAATTCATAAAAATTATTTCAAAATACAAATTTTAAAAATACATCATAAAAAATGGGCCAATTTTATTTGGAAAGAGCTTAAATTTCGAACTGTGTAAGAAGGAATCAAATGAGTTTCATAAAAAAAAGATATTAATAAATACATACCAATTTGAATTAACATTTTTTTCTCAATGGCTGGCCGTTAGTCGACTTCGGCTCGGCCACTACTAAGGCCAGAATTGGTGGCCACTTTATTATGGAGGAACCTATTGGGTGGGCCCCCTTTGCCTCCTATGAAGGGACGGACAGTTACAGCCATGCCTTTTCTGGGATTCTAACCCGGGCCCATTGGCATCGCAGTCGGCTCCCCTAACCACTATACTGTCTGGGCGGCTGTTTGAATTAACATTGAGGAGTTAAAATTTTTAAAGTTAATTTTTTAAAAATTATTCGTGCGATTTTTACAAAACTTGGCATTTTGGCATAATTTGAGTCGTAGAATCGAAAAATAGAAAAAAATTGGCATGTCATTTCAGAAAAAGTCCGATTTGGGTTCAAAATACCCATATTTAAAAAAAGCTATATATAAATCTAATGCATATCCTAAGTCGCTCTTCGGAGACATGAAAAACGCAATTTGAATTGACTCAGTAGAAAGGGAGGTTATTAGGTTATTCAATTATGGCAAAGCACACGAGGGCTATCTGCCTAAAGGGAGGGATGCCTTCGTGGAGGACTTTCTAAGGGAAACTGTCTCGTATACACGCTACACATGGGGAAAACCACGAAAACGCCTATGCAGCCAGCCCGTTCGCGGGATTCGAACCTCGGACCGAACTACCAGTGTTCAGCGTCTTTACCGCTCGGTCGCTGATGGGCCAGTAGAAAGGGAGATATAGAACTGTCGCCCCCTTTTTTTGCGCAGTGTACTATATTTGTTTGGATAAGCTTTCTACTATAGGTGTAAAATACACCGGCAATACAAAATTAAGGGAAAAAAACAGAAAACACACATGCAAATTTGTAAAAAGATACTCATAGCATGCCGTAGCAGACCTTTCACAAAGAAAACATTTATAGGAAGTATTATCGACACAAACGTCCATACAACTGTTATAGCAAGCTATGATACAGTTAACTTGGCTATTAAGAAATATTTCTGGCATTAAACTATAGTTTTCTGCAAGAGCGATTTTTCTCAGTATGAAAAGGTTTATTAAAGCCGCAATCTTAATTTTTCAGTAACATTGGCATAAGAACAAGGTATAATTATCAAAATGATAATTATACCTTGTTCTAATTCAATAGCATTTTTTGTAAGTTTCTAATCGAATATTTAATTTATTTCCGCTACTATTAGACCAATCAACTACTGGATAGAAAGAAAAAAAATCGCTATATTTTTTTAAAGTTCTTTTAAATTATTTTTTTTAAATTTAGGTAAGGATACAGGTTTGGTGACCACTACACGAGTCACCCATGCAACACCAGCAGCGTTGTATGGACACAGTCCTCATCGAGACTGGGAGACAGATTCCAAGATGCCAAAGAATGCAACGCGTTGCAAAGATTTAGCTAGGCAACTGGTAGAAGATTTGCCAGGAAGAGATCTGAAGGTAATAGTTTTAATTTCTTATTATTCTGAGGAGTAATTTGCATAAAATTATCCAAAGGTCAGCCTAAGTTTCTTTTTGATAAGTTTAAAATATCTGATGTGTACACCACACCACTGCCTTGTACGGAATATTAAATTATACGCATTTATTCTTGCGTTTCATTTAAACTTATTGGATTGAATTAAATCTGCTTCATCGATAGCGCATAAACCAAAATAGAATAAAGGCACTCTTTAAAACTCACTATATTTGTTTACCATAGCGACATTCTGGCGCTAGGTTCACTTAACAGAGTTACATCTCATTCATTTTATAACTCAGAATGCACAAAAATTATGTATATCATCTGACAAATTATCTAATCGTTGCCACATGCTCTTCTCAAATGCTATAATAAATCTAAAATAATGTTGTGGGGTTTTACTTATTTCATTCCAATGCTCTATCTTAGAACCCCACGAACACTAACTAGCGAATAATTGCTTAAGTGTGTGAACAAACACGTAAGACATAAGAAGGGTTAACTACCCTTTATTTCTTAGAATGAATATAATCAACTTCTAACTCGGAGTATACACGAAGGCTCCACTTGGGTTTTAACTTAAATAATAATGAATTTAAACTAAACTACGTTTAACTACAGCTACCTGAAAGATATAGCCGAAGCTATCAGAATTCTAAGTAGTTGGGCCCTAAATGTTAATTAAATCGGCGAAGCAAAGCAAGGGCCTGAAGTATTACGGAGCGTGGCAGTTAAGAGAGAATGTAGCCAAATGGCAAACGCCCGCTAGTCAGGAAAATCAGACTCTCTCTGTAAAAATCGGTGAAGCACCGACTTAAATAGTACTCTCACTCATTTGCATTCACCGCGTTTCTGAAATTACCTTCTGGTAGGAAATTGTAAGCTTAATAGTTAGAATGAATAGGAAAGAGGCATAACTTAAATAACTGTTAATAAATTTAGGATAAACCTTACAATGTATAAAAGACATTAAACAAAACAAGGACAAAAAAAATAGTTTTTCACAGACGATTCAATATTTGTCATTCAATTCATTCAGTTCTCACGTCACGACAAGACAAAAATACATAAAAACTCAAAATATCTATATTGGCAATTACTAAGGAAATGTTGAACACTTATTTCCTTATGGATTAAACATGATTTAATTCGCAATAATAAAAGAAGGCGTTATCTTTGCTGTTGCGAAGCTTATTTTCTCTAGATTGGCAACAAATCCACTCTTCTGCTCAGTTTCAAATGTAAACAAATAGGTCTGCTATAGTAATAATAATTAGGCTTAGCCGCACTTAAACAACTTTTAAGTTGTTGATAATTCTACAAATATTGAATGCAAATTTACTAAAGGCATAAAACCTTAACCGGAAGATAAGAACAACATAATTCAATCATTTTTAAAGCAAAAAATGCGCAATTTACAAGCATATAAGAATAAAGAAACTGAGTGAGATCACAGAGCCGAGTAATAGAGTGGATATATATATATATACCGGGTGGCCATAATTAAACTGACAGTGCTCACAGTGTTCTGTAGCGCTCACAGTGTTCCGATGCCACATTTTGTAGGAAGATTAAACAAGAGGGGGACGAAGGTTTGCGCAAAAAAACAAATTAGTTCCAAAAGTCACCGCTAGGGGAATATTTGGCACTGTGTAATAGAAAATAGAGTGTTAACAAATGCAAATTAATACGGAATAAAATTACCTTTAATTATGCACATTTTCTGATTTAGTTCAAATGCAATATGGCAACACTTTTAAAAAAGCGTAAAATCTACATAAACACCGATAACGTCTAGTGATCTGCAATATCACGTACGCTGAGCAGAAGAAGAAGTTCTTTATTCAAATTTCACGTTACATCCATTGGCACAGTGCCAGCTACTTGGGTTTTAAAAGGCAATGTGTTACGTTTCGAATCAATCGGATTGAAAGTTTATGTGCAATGTCTCCTTCTTTAGTCGAGCGTGCGTTACTGGTTAAATTCTTTTACCTCAACCAGTGCAACGCGTCCGCCGCTCTTCGTGCTTTTAGAACGCGCAAAAAAATGCGTAAAGGTAACGGTCCTGTGTGAGTTAATGGGTTAAAAGCAATGGTTGCGACGTTTGAGAAAACAGGTTCTCTGAAGGTTCAGTCAGGCAGAGGACGAAAACTTGTACCACAGGATACAATCGAAGCAGTTGATACGGCGATTGTCGACAGAGGACCAGATAAATATTGCTGCCACTTCTAGCGCTCATGGAGTAGCTCGGAATATGGATATGCCTTACAGTACGGTATCGAAAATCTTACGAAAGATTATCAACTTCTATCCGTAAAAGATCAGCCGTGTACAGGAGTTACTGTACCCCGACCATGATAAGCGATTGACTTTTGCTCTCACCTTTCTTGCCAGAATGGAGGTGGATGCTGCTTGGCCATGAAAAATCTTATGGGGAGAAGAGGTCCACTTTTACCTGAATGGAACTGTGAATACCCAGAACTGCCGAATTTGAGATGACAAATCACCACATGCAGTCACAGTAATTCCCTTACATTCACCAAAGGTAACTGTTTGGTGTGGGTTCACAGCGGAATTTATCGTTGGTCCATTCTTCTATGAGAACATTACCCCGACAGGACCGGAAACCTGTTCTGTTACCAGAGAGAAATATCGCCACATGTTGAACAGCTTTGTCATTCCGGCACTTCAGCAAAGACAATTCCTGGGGAAATGATTTTCGTGAAAGATGGAGCCCCTTCACACGTTGCTGTACGGGTGCAACAGATGCCACGACAGAAATTCACAACAGAAAGAGTCATTAGCCGCTACTTTCCAACTGCATGGCCACCTCGGTCGCCTGATCTTACCCCATGTGACTTCTGGCTATGGGGTTACCTTAAGTCCAGGGTCTATCAAGGAGTGGTCCAGGACCTGGCTACGTAGAAGGATAACATATCACGGACTGTACGGGAGATTCCTACAGACATGTTACTTTCTGCTGTTCTGCATACTGTGCACAGAATACAATATGGGTCCACAACAACGGCAGTCACATTGAACCTCATTTGAATGCAAAAGAAAAGGTAATTCCCGTATTGATTTGCATTTGTTAACACTCTATTTTCTATTACACAGCGCCAAATATTCACCTAGCGGTGACTTTTGGAACTAATTTGTTTTTTTACGGAATCCTTCGTCCCCCGTCTTGTTTAATCTTCCTACAAAATGTGGCGTCATTCTCGCAACTAGATCGCGCTACAAAACACTGTGAGCACTATCAGTTTAATTATGGCACCCGGTACATATATTTATGTACTCTTGGTGCGGCCGATTGTAAGCAAGATAGGAAGTGCACATCTACATGTTACAGCAGTACTATAAACAAAATTTCAACGTTCTGGGGCTACTCGTTTTTGAGCTATGCGAGATACATTCATAGGTATGTACGCATAACCGCCACGAAAATTTCAGAATTCATTTTAAATCAGTTTAATAACATTTTTTGGGGAAAAGAGTCCTTTATTCTGTCCTTATATACAGATGTCACATAAAAACATTTTTAAATTGCATTCATTCCTTTTTACTTCATACAACGAAGTACTTGAAGTTAGTTTTACAGTTTGCAATAAAACTGACATCAGTCAGTTTGATAGGCTACTTGGTAATCCAGTTGATAACTGTGCATTTCGCTTCTAAATAGTATAATGTTTTTGACTCTGTTAAGTTCTTCCGTAATGTCTTAAAACAGTCTTAACTTTAGTTGTCTTAAATTAGTTTTGAATTTAGTTGTCCTGAACTAGTTAGGTAGTCTTAAATTTAGTTGGTTTACATAGCGTAGCAAAAGAATGCACTGTCAAATAATCTTTTTAAAAAATCAGTTATGACAATTATTCCTCTAAATTAATAGTTTTTAAAAGCAGTTACGCCAAAATAGTATTGGACGCTTAAGAACTCCTTCTATATTATTAACACAAAGTAAGAATCAGCACAATTTCGTAAAATTTATCTCTAAAGAGATCTTTTAAGGGAACATTCTGAAACCACTGCACTAGTCACGGACTCAACAAATCAATAAATGTTATTTATAAGAAATAAAATATCAATAAATATTATTTATGAGGAATAAAATATCAATAAATATCATTTATAAGAAAAATCTGACAACTCTGAATGGTCAGTGTCTTTGAAAACGAAATATGCTACCTGACACAAAAATTGCAACACCGTAAAAGTTCATTATACAGCAGCATTATGGAAACTGCAAGGAATACGTAGCTCTAAGGTTTTTGCAAATAATCAAAAATTAAAATTGGTCACGTTATTAGTGGGCAGGGTGAAATGGAAGAAAATCGGCTGATTATACTTTTGTCTTTTTATTCCTCCTTCAGAAAAACTTTTTTAACATTTCTTTTTTCATTCTGGTTAAATGCTGAGTTGAAGAGGTATCTGGGGATGCCTTTGAAGAAATTTTTGTCCAATAGATGATTTAACAAAATTTTTCATTTTAGATATACATACGGCTGATTGGTCACACCATCGTGTCGAAATCGAAACACACCAACATTCCTCGGCTATGCGCAGGATTTGAAAACGGTATACTGAAGAAGTATATATGAATCGTTATCAAGATACAGGTGCATCTAGTTCTAGATGAACATCAGAACGTTTAAACGGAAGCATCCTGCTATGGTCCCACCACTATCACTAATCTACTACTTTCATCGTTCTGGATACAGAGTTTTGGATGCTTCAGTCTGGCGAAAACAATCTTCTGAGGTTGGCCAAAAGTGATTTGAAATCAAGTTGTGCTTAAGGACAGGTTTTAAATCAACCCACTGGACGTCATAGATTACAAGTGGTGCCAAGTTCTTGATAATAAAAAGCAGAAGATAATTTGTAACAATGAATATCATCCTGCTTTTATAATGATAGTCACTGAGTCTGAAGGCGATGGAGAGACGAATCAAATCCTTCTGAACGCGAATTGCTGAACGTCATACTGCTCGTCAAGGTAGCATCATGGCTCGGAGTGCAATCAGCCTCTATAGGCGATATAGACGCTGATTGCACTCCAAGGTTATATCTGCAATTCGCGTAAGGCATTCTTTGGCAGTATTGTATGTGGATGAATGGCTGCCGCAATAACCTACCTTCAAAGATATCAAAATAGCCGTCTTTTAGCAGAATAGCGTGCGACTACACACAGTGAGTTTCGGCATGTAATACAAGGTAGCCAGACAGTCTTTGGCCATTCATATTCCAGATCTGTCTCCAATCAAGCATCCGTAAAACTTGCTGGTCATTTAACTGCCCTGAACAAGCGGTGAACAAACTGTGAACATTGGTTATAGACACATAATCATGCATATTGCAAGTCTTTATCCGAGCTTTGAGCGAATCTGTATGTGGCAGCCCAAGAAGAACGAAGAAGTTTTACAGAAAATGGCCAAAGAAGTAGTTCTGAAAACGATGCAACACAGATTCAATAGAAGAAGCGGTGCAACTCAAAAAAGGCGTAGTAGACAAATATTCGTTAACTATCATCTGAACATTTACACTGTTTGTTATATAAAAGTCAAAATTTAAGAAAATTAAAGAACATAGAAGAAATCTTAGAAGGAATAATTAAACTAGTATAATTAATGAAAACATAAACTCAAAATATAAATAAGGCACAGTGAACTCATTTTTTCTCCATTCTTAAGCATCTTATTACTTATTTTGTAAAGAACAATACATTTTTGTTGCAAACTTCTTGTGCTTTTAACTCATTTCCTTACTATGTAATTTTCAAAGAAATAATATTGTTAGAGTAATTTGATATTTTGATTCTTAAAATTTCTTTAAAAGTTTGTGCTTTTTGTGTAACATGAAATTAATTTACATATTGTTTCAGCTTTGTTTAATTTTTTATGTACCCGAGATACTAAAAGTGAATTTTGCATGAAATTCACATTTTTCAGGTCATATTTGGTGGTGGTCGGAAGCAATTCAAGCCCATTACGTATTTAGATCCTACTGAAAATAAGACAGGCTCTAGACTAGACGGTATAGATCTAATTGACTACTGGATAAAAGAAAAAGAAAACAGGAATTCCAGAGCAAAGTATATTACTACTGCCGAAGAATTAGCTTCCATCAATAGAGGATCAGTAGATTACCTTTTAGGTAAGCTGGTTTCTTGACTCTAATTTTAAAATACTTTTATCGATTAAGTATTGAAAGCTGATGACCAAAGTATTACCACAAAGAGGCTTCCTAGCTTGTTTGCGCGTTCTCCGTAATGATCTCTTATATGAAGATTCGTTCTTTGTACCGCTTCCCTTTCCATAGTTTTAACTCTTTGAGCGGCAGGGAAATGCAGTTAACTTTTTCAGCAAAACTTTTGTTGTATTTACTATATCAGGCGTTAAAAACAAATTATTTGTGACAATTACATATATTTTGTCTAAGACGAGTGAAAAAAATGACCACTTCTGGTGGTTACACAGAACAGTCTATAAGGTATTTCTCCCGCCTTCTTCGCATGCCTTCGTGGTGTAGTGGTCTGCATGCTCGACGCGTAACCGACAGGTCCGTGGTTCGATTCCCGGCGAGGGCGTTGCTCATTTTTCATCTCTCCTGATTCCAAAAATACCTAATGTCTCTACAACTGGCGCCCGAACTAAAAAGGTGACGGATGATGATTCTCCACCACCGCGATTTGGCTATTGGGTCCCCCAAACCCCAGTCGCCCTTTAAAAGGGGGAATATATAAAGTATTTCTCCCGCCTTCTTCGCATGCCTTCGTGGTGTAGTGGTCTGCATGCTCGACGCGTAACCGAGAGGTCCGTGGTTCGATTCCCGGCGAGGGCGTTGCTCATTTTTCATCTCTCCTGATTCCAAAAATACCTAATGTCTCTACAAGTCCCACAGAACACATTCCTACAAATCAGTCTCTATGGTACTCATAGAAACAGTTTCCTTTTTCAAGCAGTGTACAACTTTGCATGCGCTGCATTCCACACTGTTCTTACAAGCTTTTCCTTGGTGCTGCAGAGGGCACATCGTCGTGATGTTGTCTTCGATGGCTGATGCTTATTTTCTTGAAGACGAATTGCTGCATCAACTACTGACTTGTGTTTCTTGATTGCTATCTAGTGAGCTACAAGGGAACTTCAGAAACAGTCAGTCTTGAAAACAACTCACACGAGTGAGTAAGACGTTCAGTAGAAAACGTTGTTACTGTAGGTAACCACCACCCTTCAAAGAGTTAACTCGAAATTACTTCGGTAGTATATTTAAACAGAATTCTGCCCCTTGTGTATATATTACAAGAATACCTTCATAGACCCAATTAAAACAAGTACTAAATGCTAGATAAATTTCGTTCATGAGACTTATAATAGATATTAAATTTCTTAGCAGTTAACGCAGTACTTAAGGCGGCTTTGGGAGCAAGTGAAAATTAGTTAGTTTTTCTCTGGTAGAGAAGACGCAAAACGAAAGCATCAGATCCTGGTGGAAATATGATTTTAATCGAAAATCAAACGCTTTTACGGGAAGTAAAATAATACTCTTTTGAATTTTAAGTCAAAATTCGTTTGAAAACTTGATTACTTAAACTATTATGGGGTTATTTTAGTCCTTCTAGCCCGTTGACGGCATGCCATTGGGTTTATTAAGGATGTAGTAGTCATAAGACTATAAAGTGATTAAGGTTTTTGAAGCAGGATACGTGAAAAATGTGCAACGCCTTCACTGGGCCTTGAACCCTGGGCTTCTCGAATACGCGCTGAGTATGCTTCCAACACCACGGAACTGAGGGAAAACTACTGTATGTGATGTCCTGAAACGAATCTTCAGATGGCTTTCCCTCTCATCTGAAACTGTTCCCATACATTAAAATGCTCTACAGAAAAGAAACTCGCAGCTTTCTTAATGGCATGTCTAAATCCCCAAGCCTCCTAGCATCCCATCAACTATTGGAAATGTTGACACAGAGAATTTTTACACATTTTTAGAACGAATTCAAGACCGTTTAATTAATGTTTAAAATGTAAAGTGAATTTTTTTAAATGTTCGTTTTTCTGGACTATAAGACCGCGTAGTGATTTCCACGACAGAATAGTTTTCGTAAAATTTCCAAGGGTATTGATTTTTATTTTTCTTCCACTTTTTTCAGAATCCATCAGTCGTGATGGATTTGAGCTTAGAAAGATTTATTTACGAGACCAAAGGCACAATAGTCCGTTGAAGAAACGTCAAGAGTGCAATGGAGCTTTTCGAAGTATGATTTGTTCCTTTGTCTTGACGGGGTTTCACTCTTTGAAAGCCATTCAAAGAATTGGGATAAGGAAATGAATTTCTTCTCTAAATATCAGACTTAAAACTTTGCTTTGATAGTACCTAAAGTTGATTTTAGTATTTTTCCTACTTTTCTTATTTTTATTTTTCCGTTGTAAGATAATCTTAAGACTGTAGAGATATTAGGTTTTTATTTGGAAGCAGGAATCGTGAAGAAATGAGCAACACCTTCGCCGGGAATCGAACCACGGACCTCTCGGTTACGCGTCGAGCGTGCTGGCCACTACACTACGAAGGCATGCGAAGAAGGTGGTAGAAATACCTTATATACTCCCCCTTTTAAAGGGCGACTGGGGTTCTGGGGACCCAATCGCCAAATCCCGGTGGTGGAGAATCATCACCCACCACCTTTTTAGTTTGGTCGCCAGTGTAGACCACAGACATCTCGGTTACGCGTTGAGCGTGCTGACCACTATACCGCGAAGACATGCGAAGAAGGCGGGAGGAATACCTTATAAGACAACCGCCATAAATTCCTCACTGACACTTTCTTTACATTGACAAGGCCATGAAATCCCATGAAATTAAAATTTTCCAGGTCATATTTGATGGTGGTCGGAAGCAGTTTAAGCCCGTTACATATTTAGATCTCACTGAAAATAAGAGAGTCTCTAGACTAGACCATTTGACGGGACCAGGTTTCTCCATATTTTTCTCTTCTCTTTCGATAATAAATTAACAATTTTTTGTTGCAGTCATTTAAATAAATCCATGCTTTCTCAAAAGTCACAATGTCTTTCCGTTTATCTCCCGATAAATAGTTTGCATACAGGGTTCTACAAATTGTTCTCCATTTAGCCATAAAACCTGGTCAAATGAGGGTGACCATTCTGTTTTTAGTATTTTTAAGTTGTAAATCTTGATTTATTATTTTATTTAATGTTGCTGCAGATCTATTTAAAGACTTAACAATTGATTGGTGCGTGGACGGATTTTCTCTTGTTACCAACGATTTAACTTTAGAGACGTTAGAGGCAGTATTTATTTTTTTCGGTTGTTCGTTTGGAGTCTTCTTTTCATGTAGAAGTAGTAATTGACGGTTTTGCTGCTTCCGATTAATAATGTTGCTTATTTTGCACTTAAAAGTTTTAATACTTTGCTTTTCAGAACTTTTTTGAATTATGAAATAGGAATATTTCTCTTCGAAAGGCGCAAAACATATCCTGTAATCCACAACTCGTTTACATGCGACATTTTGAAAAAAGAATACATTTAAATGTAACAGACGATATTACTTATTTCAAATAATAAGCTGTTGCCGGAAATTTTTTTTTTCGAAATATTTTCTTTTTTTAATTTCTTTATCAAAATCCTTCTAAAAATCTGTAAACACATTCTGTAATTTTATATTCTTTTGTCCTAGAAGAGCTAATTTAATTCAAAATTAATTTTCACGTCCATCAGATTTTTTTTTTTGGCATCCAATAAAAATGTTTATTTGAAATTTTACAGTAGTCTAGATCCAGATTTTGAATTAAACTATAAGGTATTTCTCCCGCCTTCTTCGCATGCCTTCGTGGTGTAGTGGTCAGCACGCTCGACGCATAACCCATAGGTCCGTGGTTCGATTCCCGGCGAAGGCGTCGCTCTTTTTTCATGTCTCCTGCTTCGAAATAACCTAATGTCTCTACACTGGCACCCGAGCTAAAAGGGTGGTGGATGATGATTCTCCACCACTAGGATTTGGCGATTGGGTCCCCCAAACCCCAGTCGCCCTTTAAAAGGGGGAGTATATAAGGTATTACTCCCGCTTTCCTCGCCATGCCTTCGTGGTCTAGTGGTCAACACACAACCGAGAGGTCCGTGGTTCGATTCCCGACGAAGGCGTTGCTCATTTTTTCATGACTCCTGTTTCAAAAATTACCTAATGACTCTGCAAAATTATCACTATTAAATCTAAAAACTGAAGGCTCTTCTTTCTTCGCAAGAGAAGTTTACAAATATATTTTTAGTTGCGTGTGTGAAACTAATTATCTTCAAACATTCCCTTGCTCTATTACAATATTTTATTATCAGCGTAATTTGCGCATCGTACAAAACTTTGAATACACTTTTCATAATTAATTCTTCTTCAATAGAAGAGAATAATACTACAGCTCAAAAGACGTCCATATTACCTTGAGGGTAACCTCTTACAGAGTTTCTGGTTAGATACTCTTGAAGCATTTCAGTCGAATATTAATAGTTCAAGTTGTTTTGCTTAATATAGTTTCAGCTAAGAGGTAGCATAGCAAAATACCTGTAATGATTAACGACTGCTGTAAAAAAATGAAAACGTTTCATCTAAAATCTGGGTTTCTACTGAGGTGAACAAATGATGTCTTTACAGTTGAGCTTAACAAAGTCAATAGTCGAATTATCCCAATATCATTTTCACGACTTAATTTTCAAGAAATTCTTCCTGAACTAGAATTTGACAATGATCTCACCAGATGCGTTCTTTGCAATATAATTCTGTTGTTAAAGTATTCTTAAAACGTGTGCCATCTTTTGCGTGTTGGCTAGTGATCGTCCTGAACTATTTATCCAGTTCCAAAAAATCTGATGTATACACCACATGACTACCTTGTACGGAATATTAAATTATACGCACTTTGCATTTCATTTAAACTTATTGGATTGAATTAAAACTACTTCGTCGATAGCGCATATAATAGAATAAATGCACTCTTTAAAATTCACTATATTTGTTTACCATAGCGATACTCTAAGCGCTAGCTTCACTTAACAGCGTTACGTCTCATTCATTTTATAACTCAGAATGCACAAAAAATTATGCGTATCATCTGGAGAATTACCTAATCGTTGTCAAGTGTTCTTTTCAAATACTATAATAAATCTAAAACGACGTGTAAAAGAAATTAAATAAACAAAACAAGAAACAGTTTTTCACAGACGATTTAGCATTTCTCATTCATTTAATTCAGTTCTCACTTCGCGGCAGGGCAAAATACGTAAAACCTCAAAATATCTATATCAAAAATTGCGAAGTAAATCTTAAACACTTATTTCCTGGAATAAATTCCTGAATGGATTAAAAATGATTTAATTCGCAATAATAAAAAACGCGTTATCTTTGCTGTTGCGAAGCTTAGTTTCTCTAGATTGGCAACAAATCTACTATTCTCATAAATTTCAAATGTAAACAAATGTGGCTTCCATGGAAAAAATTATTAGGCTTAGCCGCACTTAAACAACTTTTAAATTGTTGATAATTCTACAAATCTTGCATGCAGATTTACTAAAGGCATGAAAACCTTAACCGGAACATAAGAACAACATAATTCAATCATTTTTAAAGCAAAAAACGCACAGTTTACCAACATATAAAAATAATAAAACTGAGCTCATTGAGTCGAGTAACAGAGTTGATGTATATATATATATATATATACTTTTGGTGCGGCTGATTGGAGCTAAAACAGGAGGTGCACATCTACATGTTATAACAGTCTTATATACAAAATTTCAACATTCTGAGGCTACTCATTTTTGAGTTATGCGAAATACATACATACGTACATACGTACAAAAGCTACGAAAAAAATCTCTTCAGAATTTATTTTAAATCAATTTTATAATTTTTTGGGAAAAAAAGAGTCCTTTGTTCTGCCCTTACGTATAGATTCCACGCAAAAACATCGTTAAATTGCATTCGATAGCAGTCAAAATGGATATTTTCGTTGAAATAATGATACCCTAAATTTTTCACGATTATAGTACTTCCTTTTTACTTCGTGCAAGGAAGTAAAAAGGAAAATATTGTAACTAAATACTAATTCATGCAACCATTCTTGGTGGTTTCAACTTTAAAATTACACATAACGAAAAAGTCGATGGTAAATTTACGATATATAACCAAACAGATGATCGCGAACTTGCAGTTTTTAAGGAGTACAGATTTACGAGAACAGTTTCTTTAAAACAGCGGTTAATAGAATTAGCAGTTTCTTCGGCTTGCACATCAAATTGGAATACTACGGCTTTCAACCAACACAAAATACCGCTAATGTTCTTCGAGGCTGCAAACGGGATTCATTCTAACAGGCCCGAGCTGCTAATAACCTATCTTGACTTTTGATTTGCATCACCATCTATTCTCAGTAAGTGTATGTGACATGAACTAATAGAAGAAAAATGATGTTTAATATAGCTAAACTGTTAGGAAAACTTTAAAATAAGTGTCCCAACAGTACATCTGTTTGAAATGAAGTGTTGCCGGCCATGTTTTGCATCGTTGGAGAATCCTGCCTGCTCCTAAAAGACTCTATTTTTAATCGCGTGCCGTTATTAAGAGCTGATATATGCTGAAACTCGAATCTAGACGTACACTGCAGAAAAAGAAATGGGACAGTTCTATATCTCCCGTTCTACTGGGCCGATTGACGAAATTCAACTTGGGTTTTTCATGTCTCAAAAACGCGACTTACCGCTTTTGAGACATTTGAATATTGCATTTATATATAGCATTGTTCTAACATAGGTATTTTGACACAAAATTGCCCTTTTTCTTAGATAACATACCAATTTGTTTTCCATATTTCGATTCTACGACTCAGATTATGCCTAGATATTAAATTTTGTAATTTTTGGTGAGAAATTTACGGAGAAATTGTGGAACGCCCCACCGCACGACAACGCGGCATCATGGTTTGAAGCGCAATTAAGTACGATTCCAGGTCACCTCTATCTCGTATTCAGGGCACTGTAACGGCCCAACCATACGTGGATGATCTGCTGCGACCGATGACACTCTCCTACCCTTTAGGGAGTGTCCAATGCCTTTTATCAGCAGGATAACGCCCGACCACACACTGCTACCAACGTGCTCTTGCAAAGTGTGCAGATGCCAACGTGCTCTTGCGAAGTGTACAGATGCTTCCCCTGCCACCGTTTTCTCCTGATCTCTTACCAATAGAACACATTTGGAATTCGATTGGATGCCATTTGCAGACCTTGTCATTGCCGCGTTGAGAAGACGAACTGTGGCAAATGGTTGACTGGGGAATGGAGAGCTATTCCTCAGGACACCGTCAGCAGTCTTATTGACTCGTACCTAGACGTGTTGCTTCGTGTATCATCGCCCAAGATCCTGCAGCATAGCATAACAACATACAACATGGCCTAGACATGGCATAACAACCCCGGACATACGCGTCTGCGCAGCGGAAGGCTCCGCAGACCACTCTGACATTAGAAAATCACCTCCCTCTTCCCACCATTAATAGAGAAACTTGTCATCGGTTCCTCATCAAGCACAAACCGGCAGTAAATACAACCTGTAAATTTGTCAACACATTCACGGGAATGGGGCAAGATTTATGCTTTCCTCATTAACCAAAATTCACAAGGCATGGTACATTGATTAAGTCAGCACGTCGTTCCACATCCGCAGACACATACTAAATCTACCCATAAAATTTACATAAGACTCTATTACAGACACTTATCAAATAATGTGCAGTCAAATGTTTCCAGCATAATACTTAATGTTTTCTACCTATGAGCCTGTATTTTAATTCCATTACTTTGTAACTGTATTTGTATTTTAATTGTATTTGTATTTTTATTTGAATTTTATTATGAATATGCATAATTACCATAGCAAATAGCAACAATAAATGTCAACACACTAAAACAAATGCATTCTTTCCTTGTCTGGCCATGTAAATGCTCTTGTTAACATTCTAACAAACTCCCGAGGCGACCTCTTGAGGCCCCAGGGAGTTGTTTCTGGACTTTAGTGGAGGGCACGGGACACATGCCTGTTACCTCTGTAAGACATCAGGCGTCCCCGTCCTCCGTCACCATCCAACTCAGCCGACGCTGTTCTCGCTCTGTGTTATGTATATCATTTCGAAATAAAGATCACGATCACTTATTGTTCGTTGCTGTCTCTGTTTGCAGAGTTTCATCACTTTCTAGCCAGTCCTTTTTGGTGTTCATTTTCAATGCCGGGTAGTGTATATTTGATACATTTGACCTGTGATGCGCAGTTTCTGTTAAGCGTTAACTCACAAGTAATGGTAATAGTATTCGAATTGGTAATTAAATTGTTACATTTTTAATTAAGTGTTAATAAATAACAAGCCTGCTTGACAGTTAATCTCACACAAAAGGATGTTAAATTAAAAAGCTAAATGTTTATAGCTTTACAAATCTGATTTATAAGTTAAAAAAATATGAAAATTTCAGATTTCAACCTTGGTCCAAAAGAGTTTGTTAAGGTTTTTGCACTCTCGCTGAGCCCGCAGTCTATCAATTTGCTATTACACTCACTCTTGCTAATCCTCTTTTTTATCTTAATTATTAAACATTGTTTTCTTCGCAATTAATTCATTTACAATTCCACAGCAACATAACAAATTTACAAAAAACATAGTAGCATATGTTTAGAATTCCCAGATGCACTGTTAAATGTTAGCATGCATTTTTTCTATTTGTTCAGTCTTTTCTCGTTTCATCATATCAATATTCCTTTTGTTTAGTAAGATAGCTTACAAAACTTTTCTTTTGTCTTTTTATTATTAATGTGCTAAATTTATGAATTAAATACCATGATCTTCGTACTCTCGTCACATAGAGTTGAATTCAACAGCAAAATCACAAAGGAGATAAAAATGTTTTATTTCGTACAGTGTTGCCACTGCTCGCTTTCAAATCATTGTTTGCCAACCAAAAATTAATTAGAGTTTTACAAATACAAAATAAGTAATAAAAAATACGTAACATAATTCTATGAAAATACTGAGTATTCTGCCTCTTTATTATCAAATACCTCTTTAGTATTTAATCATGCTTCTTTTTATTTATTATTTATCATTCATACCTCTTTATTAGTCCAAAGGGGCAATTTGCCCAGAAAGACTATTCATTTCGTTTTGGCAATTTGCGTCGATTCGCTAAAAGGGTTGTTCTACTTTTCAAATTGTTGTCACCAAATATTATTGCCCTGTATTATATTTAAAGGAATTAAATAATGAAGTATATGCATAAATGTATGCATGTTTCTGGCTTTGCAATAAAACGACGGTACCTACAGTCATCCAATTTTGAATATTGAACGTTTCAACGCGAATATGGGAATCTGGAAGCCCAAATCCGGAATTTGGAATTTGTTTTATTATCTGTTTCATATTTTATAAAACTTAAACGAATTTTTGATGAACAAACTCAACGATTTAAAAGCGAGCAATGGCAACACTGTACGGGTAAAAAAAAATATTTATCTCCAGCGAACGGAACTGTGTATCGCAAATTCTGAAGGTAGGCTCATTTTAAAATTCTTTTGCGATATTGCTCTTGAACTGAATTTTATGGTTTAAGTGCGAAGAACATGATATTTAGTAAATAAAGGTAACACACGAAACGTTAAAAAAACGCCCCTTTGGACGTAATTTATAATTTGAAACATTTCAGATTTTCTTTCTTTCTTTTTTTTTCTTAATTTAATCAATCCGATTCAGAAGTAAGGAACGAATATTCTTTAAAAACTGCATCTGTTGCTTTCAAATAGGATCCGCAACGGACAATTTCTGTTTGAAAGATAAATATGTTACATTTTGCCGAATGGCAACGGTCTGAAATGAAAAGTGAAACGACGCATTTATAGCAATTCACGCAAAATCCCATTTCGAGACTA
Organism: Stegodyphus mimosarum; assembly: GCA_000611955.2. Classification (NCBI taxonomy): domain Eukaryota; kingdom Metazoa; phylum Arthropoda; class Arachnida; order Araneae; family Eresidae; genus Stegodyphus; species Stegodyphus mimosarum. Next base: position 539,094 of record KK113248.1, read on the forward strand.
ATAGCGCTTTTAAAAAGATAGCTAGCTTATGGCCCACGTAATAGCAATAAAATTAATCAAAATGCGTTCTCAGCATCTTATAATCCATCATTAAGTAATTAATGCACCTAATTAGAACCTACATATACTGGAGGCCGTGGGAGCCGGCGTGGGAGGTTTTACATGACTTCTTAGCTCTAGTCTGAAGATCAAAAGTTCAAGGTTGAAAATTAGCTTTTAGATCAGATAAAAATATAAAAACAATTTGAAAAGTGATACACCGTTTATAGTGATTCAATGAAAAGTGCCGTTTCCAAAATAACGTCCTATTCGGAGCTAACATCCCTTTTGCGCTAAAAAATTTCAAAATTTTCAGATTTATATTACTTTCAAAGGAGCTTTTTTTTTTCAATTACGTACACGTACACACACGGACAACGACACACTCACACACATATACAAAAAAAAATTTAAAAAGCAGCATATCTTTAAGAATTCCGGTAGACAGTCTCGCGCGCCGGAGATAAATATGTTTTATTCAGCGCGATGTTGCCATCGCTCGTTTTAAAATTGTTGAGTTTTAATATAAAAAATTCGTTAAAGTTTTACAAAATATGAAACAGATAATAAAGCAAATTCTAAATTCAAATTTCGGACTTCCAGGATCCCATGTTCGAATGGAAGATTACGTTATTCAAAATTGGATGTTTCTAGGTACCGTTGTTTTTTCGCAATGCTAGAAACATACATGCATTCGTACAGATTCTTCTAATTTAATTTTTTTAAATATAATACAGGGCGATAATTTTTTATGGCAACAATCTGAAAAGTGATTTAACGCCTTTTGTGTTTCGAGACTAATATCCCATCTGGGCTAACGCCGCTTTGGGATAAAATTATGTGGGGACACTGAAGCTGACCATTTTAATGGTAAGGGACAGAAATATAGCTATACGCAGGAGGTCATCTATATGTAAGAAGTCAAAGCCGTCATTATTTAGTTGGAGAAAATTGTCCCATAGAACTCAAAGTGCAGGATTAGATTACTTTCTAACGCAGAACAAAACATGAGGAAAGAAATGTATATAGCGAAGTTTATAACTATTGTAGTTTCTTTCTTTCGCAGTACTAATTTTCTTCCATAAGTGTTTATAATATCAATAGCAGTATTAAAGAAACCTAAGTAAATTTAGAATTTGGTTTTTTATAACTTACTATTTAATTCCGGGGCATATAAGTAAGGTTCAAGCTATAATGTAGATATTATGCGTAACTAAATACAGTCAAAAGTAGAGAGGCAAAGAGGAAAAATTGCATGTGGGAAGACTCATTCAGCCGATTTTTCAACGCGTAAGGGAAAATGTCTGCCCTCCTGTCCTTCCACAATGCGAAAAAGCGGTCAAATTTTATCCTATCTGCTTATCGAATCATGTGGAAGCGCATTTCTAGCATTTAATTTGGTGCAATTTATGATTAAGTTTTTGATATTATTATTAATATTTAACAATGTTTTTACCTAAAACATTGCGCACAGTGGAATTGTTGAATAATTTCATGAGCTGACTGATTTTCTTAACTTTACTGCTCATTGTCGCACAAAGTTTGAGTTATGTTGCAAAGTAAAACAATAAAATAATTAACACGCCTTCGTTTAATCTTTATTTAACATTATTTATTAACACCAGCGTTACTATTAGTCTCGAAACTCACTTTTTGTCCGTTTCACTTTTGTGTCCGAATCACTTTCCAAACTGTTGCCGCCAAATGTTACCTCCAAGTAGTTATAAGAACTCTAAAAGCGTGATTTTCTTTTTCGTTTATGCTGCAAATGTAGTCGCGGGGAGAATAAATGTGGTTTGGTTTACTTGATTATGGCGAAGTATTCGAAGGCTATCTGGCTAAGGGGAGAAATGCGTTCGTGGAAGGTTTCTAAGGAACACTGGCTCGTATACATGTCACAGATGGGGGGAAACCACGAAAACGCCATGCAGCCAGCTCCGTTCGCAGGATTCGAACCTCGGACCGAACTACCAGTGTTCAGCGATTTTACCGCTCGCCCGCTGATAAGACCCTAGCGACTCAGAAAGTTGAACATTAGCAGGCTGCAAGACGCATTCGTGGTTTCTCCATGTATTAAATAAATGCGAACTAGTTCCCTTAAGAATGTTCTCCACGAAGTATTCCTTCTTTGATAGATTGCCCTCGTGTGTTCATTGAAATCAGAATAGACAGCGAATTTAATTAATATTTTAGGGGGTTATTGGAACTCTTCTAACTGCCTTGCTCGAGGGATAATTTTTATAAAATTTACACAGATAGAAAACAAAAGCAACATTAAAAAAAAAAAAAAACTCACTAAGTTACTGAAAGGAACAAACAATTTGTAACAACAGAGTTCAAAGATGTGTAGGGATTTATATTTATTTTAAATAACCAGTTGAATTTAATTTTAAGTTAGTTTCCTATAAGCCTTCATTCCTCTAATTGTCAGTGCCAGAATATTTAAATTTAGTAGCGCGCGTGAAGAATGCAAACTCTACCAGTGGGAGAAAAGTTTAAATATCGAGGTCTAGAAGGAAAAGTTAAGAGTCTGGGAAAACTCTGTGCTTGTTTGAAACGGAAACACTGGCTTAGCATTTATTGCTGGTTAGACGTGGCTTAATAGCTATTATCTTGCTGCCACTAGACTCATCTACACGCTGTAAGATACAGGATTGTATGAGCCCTTTAGTTTAATTCCACTATTTGTGAATATCTCCAATATTGAGTTTATTCTACTGTTTCAGTTACTGCCCAAGCAGAGGCGTAGTATGTTAGCCCATTATGTTAGCGTATGGTTATAGTATGTTAGCGTAATTATGACGCATCGTAAGTAATTTAAAGAGTTTAATAAAGGGTAGTTTTAACCCTTCTTCGGCGCAGTCACTATTCTCCAGATTCTACAGAACAGATAGACAGGTGACAGGTGAAAGCAGGGCCGGACACCCGGACGGCTTACATAGACTAATCGGGTATCAACAGATAGACGGTAGAACTCTACAGATGTTAATATAAATTTTGTTTAAAACCAAGTAATTATAATTAAAAGTGAAATTATAAATTTAAAAGCAAATGCGAAGTGAAACATTAAAGTGCAAAAATAAGACTGATTCGCCAAGCGCTTTTTTTTTTTTTTTTTAAGGTTATAGACTTACGTGAATCAATATCGTTAATATTTTTGATACCGCGTCTCGATGCATTTGAATCGTAATTTGATAATCATTGATGCAATTAAATTTTAAAACATGAGTAATTAATAATTGATTTTCATCTAGAAAAAGAACTATGCCCCAAAATATCTTGAATTTTAACAAAATTCTGCTAAGTTATTTTAATTATTTTAACAGTACTCTTATGTGTTCTTAATAAGGGCTTTAAAAGTTATTCACTTTTTATTTTGTTCTATATGGAATTTAATGTCTGTTGAATGAGCGTGCAATTAAATAATTTAATTTTGGGGATTTCACGTGAACTTGCTTTTATCTTAAAGATATATGTAAATCAAGTTATTTATTTTCCAACGAATGATTTTTATGTTATTTTAATATTATTATAAAATATGCTGTTTTTACATTTACTGAAATTTAATTATATTAATTACAGTTTAAGCGTTTGAGCTTTCATACGTTTAGTTACGTTGTAGAGATATTAGGTATTTTTGGAAAAAGGATATGTGAAAAATGATCGACGTCTTCGCCAGGACTCCAACTACGGACCTCTGGAATATGCGCCCAGCGTGCTGACCACTACATCTCGGAGGCATGCGAAGAAGGCGGGAGAAATACCTTATATACTCCCCATTTTAAAAGGCGACTGGAGATTAGGGGACCCAATCGCCAAATCCTCATGGTGGAGCGTCATCATCCACCACCTTTTTCAGTTCGGGCGCCAGTGTGGGGGCATCAAGTATTTTTGGAAGCATGATATGTAGAAAATGAGCAACGCAGTCGCCGAGACTCGAACCACGAACCTCTGGAATACGCGCCCAGCGTGCTGACCACTACACCACGAAGGCAGGCGAAGAAGGCGGGAGAAATACCCTATAACGTAAAAGTTTATTTTCAATCCTTTCCATAAAGTTCTTTTTCCATTTTTATCACCTGTGTAGTCCTTTGTTTTATATATTCAAAAATATTAAAACTACGGTGTGTAATCTATATATTTTGAATACTGTCGTCCATCATTTTTCAAGCTAATCTTACACACAAATTGAAAATTAAATGATTATATTTTTCAGTACTCTAGTACGATTTAATGATTTTCCTTCGGTTGTGCAACAACCGTTTGCGACAAGCCTTTAGTAAGTTCCAAACCAAAGTAGTGGCAAATAACACTTTTAGAAGACGACGTGCGGTGAATTAATTTCATGCTTTGGAAGTACGAAAAGGAAAGCACGTGCGGCAAATATCAGTGTTTGATTTTGAGAGACTGCTAGACAGTACTGTCTGTTAATAACTTCCTTGTATGAAGTAAAAAGGAAGTATTGTAATCGTGAAAAATTTCGGGTATCATATTTCAACGAAAATATCCATTTTGACAGCTATCGAATGCAATTTAACGATGTTTTTGAGAGGTATTTCAATGAAAGGACAGAATAAAGGACTCTTTTTTCCCAAAAAAAATTATTATAAACCTGATTTTAAATGGATTCTGAAGAAATGTTTTTTCGTGGCGTCTGTGCGTACGTACGTGTGTGTGTATGTATCTCGCATAACTCAAAAAGAGAGAAGTCTCAAAACGTTGAAATTTTGCATATACGACTCCTATAACATGTAGATTTGCACCTCCTGTTTTGGTTGCAATCGGCCTTGCCAAAAGTATAGCAGGTGAAAGGAATTCCAATGGGAGCTAACAGTTCTACACAAATATGTAACCTATTTCTTTTTGCTAATGAATATAAATTCCAACTAAGTTTTAATAAGAATGAATTAAAGTTATTTGCAAATACATTTAGATACATTGATGGTATTATAACTTTCAGTAATAATTCTGTTTTTGAACAATTCAAAATTTACCCAGATAGTTTAACACTTAATAGAACTAATACGAATGAAAATCATATTGAATACCATGATCTGCTCCTAATTAAACACAGGAAAATTAAATTGTATGATAAAAGCAGGACATTGCAGTTTGAAGCTATTAAATTGATTAATTGGAACTCTAATATCTCTAAAAAAGTAATAGGTAAAACTTTTTATAGCCAAATTATTAGAATAAAAAATATATGTACTTAAATAGAAGATTTAAAGGAAGAAATAATAAAACTAATTAATCTTCAAGTTAATAACCAGGTCCCAACACAATTTATTAACTTCTATATTGAAAAGGCAGGCATTAACTTTTCTTTTAATTTTTTGTCTCTTTGTGTTACGATAGTATTACCTTAAACCTTAACTGCCAACTTTTTTCAAAAGTCTCAATTATAGCCCGAACTGAGTGAAGATTTTTATCTAATGTTCTAATTTGCTTACCTTTGGCCAGTATTTAGTTTAGATTATTTTTGATTATAGTATTAAGCTTTGATTGAATTTGTACAACTTCAGTTTTAAATATTGAGGTCTAGTATAAAAAAATTCTTTTAAAAAACAAAAAAGAATTTAAAAATTTAAAAATTAAATTTTTGGAATTTGTTTTATTATCGATTTCATATTTTGTAAAACTTTAACGAATTTTTGATTAGAAAACTCAAGGATTTCAAAGCGAGCCATGGCAACGTTGTACAGAAAAAACACTTTTATCTCCAGCGTGCAAAACTGTATCGGAAATTCTACAGATATGCTCATTTTAAAATTATTTTGCAATGCTATTCTTGAATTGAATTTTATGATTTAAGTGCGAAGAACATGATGTTTAATAAATAAAGGTAACACACAAAATGTTAGAAAAACGCCTCTCTGAACGTAATTTAAAATCTGAAACATTTCAGGTTTTTTTTTTTTTTTTTTCCCCGGTTTCAAGGTTCGGTTTGTTTTTCAACTTGATGTTAAACGAAACTGTATTTTAGCTGTATATCAACATTGCTCGATTTTGTGAAATTCTTTAGGCTCAAGTCATCATTTCTCGGTTATAAAAAAGAGATTTTTCATATCATAAGGACACTTGAAAAAATAACTTTAATGAAGCACATAACAACATTTTCCAGCTCTGGAAAAGTCAAACGTGTCAAGAACAGGCTTGTTACAAATGGTTCCCTTTCAAGCATGTCTATTATATTAATCCCTCTTCTTCAAATTTATGCAAAAGGCTTCGGAGTTTACAGGGGGGGGACTAAAGAAAAAATAAACAGAATACAAAAGAGATGAGATGCAAATTTATACGCTTTCATAAATAACCGTTTAAAGTGATCAAAATCCACTCCCATCGCTTCATTTAACGTTATTCTAGAAGAAGCGAACAGTTGTACCGTTGTATTTTGACCTTGAAAACAAAGCATAAAAATAATATTAAAGTTCGCATTTCATTTATCTTTAGTGACCTTTAAACTGATCTTCAGAGAGATATCTTCAGGAGCAAAACTTTGATGGCATCATTAATCTTTCGATCCCCGTTAAGAAGAAATGGGGTTTGTAAATCATTCGGATTCTGCGTGACTTGCATTCTGTAGCTTACTTTCTCTCAAGCAAGAATGTGCTTAAGATAGATGGAACAAATATTATATTGCATAGACTTCCATAAAACACACTGAATATAGACCTTGCTGGACATTACCCAAATGGGCAAGTGTTACTAAAGTCACTATGCTGATAATGAATATAATATTTAACAGATTGTGGAGGTGAGGAACATAAACAAGTTCCATAAGAGTTCCGCTCTCCCCAAGAAGCACACTTAACGTGTAAAATATTATTTCATACATAACAACTTGAAAACTAATTTGAATGAATGAAAACTGAAAAACTGCTGGAGAGCATTTTGTAACTCTTCGCAAGTAAGGTATACTAAGCGTCTTTAATTAAACCGTAATAATATATCTGATTAAAATAAAGACAATGCATTCACATAAAATCATATCATCTTGCATTTGAATAAAGTTACTGTACCACTAAAAATAATGTTAGCTAGTTTCAGTGAAATTAAATGCAGTAGAGTTAAATGAAGTAGAGTTAAAATACTGAGCCATTAGGTCTATTTTTTTTTCTTCCAAATCATAGAAATATTTTTTTTGTTCCAATGGCGGGCCCTCAGCCGACTTCGGCTTGGCCACTACAAAGGCCAGAAGTGGTGGTCACTTTATTATGGAGGCACCTAATAGGTGGGCCACCTTTGCCTCCTATGAAGGGACGGACGGTTACAGCCATGTCTTCTCCGTGATTCGAACCCAGGCCCTTTGGTATCGTAGCCGGCTCCTCTAACCACTGTACTGTCTGGGTGGCATCAGAGAAACATACAAAATGTGCAATGCTATCTTCGGAACTCGAACCCTAGACCTCTCGAATACGCGTCGGGTATGCTTCCAATTAGCCACGAAGGCTTTCGGAATAGAGGGAGAAAATAGAAAATTCCTTATAAAATCATGCGAATAAAAGATTGCTTTTACTAATGCCTGAGAGAGAATGATAGTTACTACTTAAGCATATATAAATTGATAATATTCCTCGACTCCCTTTTTTTAAAACAAGGAAATCGAAGAAATGAGCTACGTCCTCGCCGGACTCGAGCCACGGATCTCTCAAATACGCGCCGAGTGTGCTGAACACTACACCACGAAAACATGCTTATAGTATAACCTTATAGAAATACCTTATAGTATAATTATTAAATTAATTATACTTACCGAAGTATAATTAAAATTACCAGAAAAAATTAATTTATGACTTTAAAATTTATTAAATTTCAACTGAAAATGAACTTTAAAAATATTTTACTTATATAAAAATATATATAAAAATTTATTAAAATTCAACTGAAAATGAGTAACGGGAAAAAATTTTATTTTTCTCTAGCTTTATTATAAAAGTGCATCTGTCGAGATGAGATAGCTATTTTTCTTTCGAAATGCATTAGACTTATCGCTGAGTTCAAACAACGAAGACGTAGCCTCGAGAATGGTTAAATTGCCTTTTATTCACTCAAATAAGAATAACAGTCGGTCCCCTTCTCGGGCTTACAGGAAGCCTCTACTCGAGCTTTAACTCAGAATCAGAAATATGAAACTAAACTATAATTAGCTAAATGGGATTTAGCTGAAGCTAGATACAGTTATCTAACATAGTTGACCCTTAAATTAAACGGCTAAAGACTCTTAGCACTCTCTATCGAAGTTGGTTGAACTTTCCTTAAATACTTCTTCTTACTTATTTGCATTCAACGCGATTCCAAAAACTCATTCTGGTAGGGAGTTGTAAATGGAAACATCACTTGATAGGAAAGGATTTCAAAATTAAAATAACTGTTATAAAATTAAAATGTACCGTACGTTTTAACATTAGTGCTGAATAAAGAATGACTTTCGCACAATGTTGATAATGTAAAAAAAAATGTAGTTAAATTTTTACATACCTAAGTTCTGGTTATAAGCTTTTTTAAATCTAGATAAAGCACTATAAATGCGATTTTTTTTAGGATATAAGTGAGTGAATGCAATAAATAAACGCATTCCTTTCAAAGTATGCTTGGAGATGATCTTAAGTAAATGGTCTAGTAACCCCATGTAAGAAGTACCCTAGAAAAACCCTAGAGAAAAATGTACATGGGGCTACTAGACCAAAAATAAGAACAAATTTGAAAAGGCTTTTTACTTTCGTGATTTTATTGAAATATGTGATATCAAATTCTATTACAGATTATGTATGTTTTTGCATAAACCATGCTTTATAAGGTATTTCTCCCGCCTTCTTCACATGCCTTCGTAGTGTAGTGGTCAGCACGCTCGGCGCATATTCGAGAGGTCCGTGGTTCGAGTCCCGGCGAGGGAATTGCTCAATTTTCATTGCTCTTGTTTCTAAATAAACTAAAGTCTCTACAGTAGCGCCTGAACTAAAAGGTGGTGGATGATGATTCTCCACCACCTGGATTTGGCGATTGGGTCTCCTAATCAACAGTCGCCCTTTAAAAGGGGGAGTATGTAAGGTATTTCTCCCGCCTTCTTAGCACGCTTTCGTAGTGTAGTGGTCAGCATGCTCGACGCGTATTCAAGAGGTCCGTATTTCGAGTCCCGGCGAGGGCGTTGCTCATTTTTCATGTCTGCTGCTTTCAAAAATACCTAATGTCTCTAGCAATTTATTGGCATATTTATTTTCTGCTAATCTGATATTTTTGTGCTAATGCGTCACATGGTCTTTAGTCACTCGGTCTTTTAAAATGCATACCGCTTGTTCTAGGTTTTATTTGAGACTTGGTGATTTTTATTTATTCTACCCTTATGCGAGTGTGTAAAATGTAATTGTTCGAATATTTGACGTGATTTGGTTTATTAGCGTTATTTTCGAAAGTATTGCATAATCAACAAGAAGGGGAAAGATTGACATATGTTGCTAAGACTAAATAGATTACTTTTATTTTATAAAACTATCATCAAAATTCGGTACGTTTGCCTCTCAGTTTCAGTTTCAGCATGAAGTATAGGCTGGAGTGTAATCGCTATGTCGGATCTCGTCAGTGGGCAAGTGAGATGCTGCGCTATTCAAGGGGACAGTCCTGTTACTTAGTTAAAGGAGCACTTTATCTTCTTAAGTGGTATACCACCGGCTGGATGCACACAAGATGCATTTCTGATTGAGCTGAACCTCACTTATTTTATTACATTGAATCCTGTTACTCCCTTGTACGAAGTAAAGGAAGTATTGTAATCGCGAAAAATTTTGTCTACCATATTTCGATGACTTTTGACTGTTCCCGAATCTCTTTGGACGACTTTTTTACGGGACGTCTGTATGTATGGAGAGAATAAAGGTTTCTAAAACGATTGTAAAGTGGATTTGAAACGCATTTAAAAGGTTTTTTATACGTCTGTACGTACGTAGGTATCTCGCATAGCTCAAAAGCCGTAGAACATTGAAATTTTGTATACTAAGCTGTTATAAAATGTAGTTGCGTACGTCTCATTTTTATTGCAATCGGCAGTTCCAAACCCATATATATATATACATATATATATATACATATATATATACATATATATATATAGAGAGAGAGAGCGATACTCACCCCCTTACACGGCTTAAAAGTTCTTACCTGGCCTTTATTTTCGAAATCGTTGGAGTCATAATCATGTATTTCTAGTTCCAGAAGTGTTTTAAATGGCGAAAATAGTCATGTTTGGGCAGTTTCAAGTTTAGGAATAAATTAATTTTCGACAAATGACGAAATTTAACTGCATATAAATAAAAGCGATTTGTTTGTGCACTGAAACTGCTCCATTAATGTAGTAAAACTGCGTTGTTATTGTGTAAGACAGCATTATTGTAGAAAACTGTGCCTTTATTGAAATAAAAGGACTTAGTGAGAGTTGCAACGGACTGACATTGGAGAGGACTGCGTCATAACTTGAAGATTTTGCTGCTTAGTTAGCAAGACGACACTCGAAGAACACACATAACGGTCAATTCCAAAAATAATTTTGTTCTTGGATAATTCACATTATCACTGTGGGTGCGCTATGCACCGCACAATTTTCTTCAGCTCATATTTCTTAAAGAATGGACTAAATTTAGGAAAGAAACTGCGTATACACAGCGGAAAACAGCGGGAAAATATCGAAGAGAAGAAGAAGGAGATGCGGAGATCATCTTTCGTTGAGTAGCCTCGACCCTAAGGTCTTTACCGCTACATATAATTGAGCCCCTTAAGCCATGCAAAAATCTTATATTTTCAAAAATCTGCAAAGTTTCTGAGGGAGTAGCGACGTAATTAAACTTTCAAATACCATATCCCATTTCAGATCACATGACAATTTAATGTACAGGATTTTGGGTTCAGATTTCAACGGTAAGCGCGCATCAGAACTGCTGGGAGACAAATTTATTGCTTTTATTTTTAGAATAATACGGAGGTTAAAAGGCTATTAATTTATTATTTGAAAGCTAGATTTTACATTTTTCATGTTAGATATTTTATATTTTACATACACACATAATTATTCAAAGTATCGTCGCGCAATATGCCGCTGAAAATTGATTAGTATAGATAAAAAGTAAGAAATTTAGAAGCAGTTTTACACAAAGACCTAAAAAAAGTGAAATTCAATACCAATAAATTTCAAACTACAATAGCTTACAAATATACAAAATAAGAATTAAAGAAAAGGGAAATTAAAACCTAAAAATTATGAATACCCGGAAAAAAATAGACCAAAACCAATACCAGAAAAATTTAAAATAAATAAAATAAAATAAATTGTAATTTAATTTTTAGGTTTTAATTTCACATTTCTTTAACTCTTATTTTGTATATTTATAGGATATTTTGAAATTTATTGGTACCGAATTTCACTTTTTTTCAGGTCTTGATGTAAAATGGGTTTTAAATTTCGTACTCTCTATATATATTTATACATTTGGTTTTCACTCTTTTTGTATTTATAAATATTTTCTTTTACTTTTTCGGTTCAAATGTATATTATAAAATTTGCAAGTTCATAAAAATGGAAAGTGGTAGGGGATTATAGTTCTTACAATCCTTAAGTAATTCTCTCATATATTTCATTTCCCATATTAGAAGGTAAAATTTTGCAGCACTACGCCCAGATTTTTCGACTAGTTTTTTTACTCTCGACAGCAAATAGAAAACTTGTCACCTTTCTCAAACATCTTTCTTATGCATACATATAATTTATTTACAAATGGGGTATTGACTATATCACCTCCTTTGAGAAAGTTAATATATATATGTGTGTGTGTATATATATATATATATGGTTACAGTTTAAGAAAAATTGTATGATTTATTGAAGTGATAGAGCTTCACAAAGTGAAAAAGTCAGTAACGCGTTTGTCCACCTCTGGCCCTTATGCAAGCAGTTATTTGGTTTGGCATCGATCGATAGAGGTTGCGGATGTCCTCCTGAGAGATATCGTGCCAAATTCTGTCCAACTGGCGGTTTATATCGTCAACATCCCGAGCTGGTTGGAGAGCCCTGCCCATAATGCTCCAAACGTGCTCAAAAGGAGAGAGATCCGGCGACCTTGCTGTCCAAGGTAATGTTCGGCAAGTACTAAGGCAAGCAGCAGAAACATTTGCAGTGTGGGAGGCGGGCATTATCTTGCTGAAATGTAAGTTGAGGGTGGCGTGACATGAAGAGCAACACAACGGGCTTTATAACTTCGCCGACGTACCGCTGTGCTGTAAGGTTGCGACGGATGACAACCAAAGGGGTCCTACTATGAAATAAAATGGCCCCTCAGACCATCACTCCTGGTTGTCGGCCTGTCTGCCGGAAGACAGTCAGGTTTGTATCACACCACTGTCCGGGGCGTCTCCAGACTCGCCTTCGCTGGTCATTGGGGCTCAGTTCAAAGGGGGACTCTTCACTGAAGAATATTTTACTCCAGTCAGTGACATTCCAGTGCGAATGAAACCGACACCACTGCAAACGGGCTTAACGTTGTGCAGAGGTCAATGGTAATCGGCGCAAGAGGCGCCGTGACCTCAGTCCCCTTTCTGTGAGCTGTCTATGAATGGTCCTTGCGGTCACTGAAGCACTAGTTGCACGTACAATCGATGAAAATGATGCATCTGGGGCTGTGAGCGCCGCTCTGAGGATTGCTCAATCTTCACGTTCTGTCGTTTCTCTAGGCCTACTGCTTCCTTCTTGACGCTGTGTGGGGCCATGGTTCACCCATTCCTGCCAACAACGTCTAATAGTGGCATCGCTCCTGCTCAAATGTCGAGCTATTCGCCGATAAGACCAACCGGCTTTTTTGAGCCCAACTATACAACCTCTCTCAAATTCTAACATCTGCGCATATCGTTCGCGCACCTGTATGCGAGGCATACTTACTGTCTGCCAGAGTACAGGGAATGAAATTTGTGAAGAATTGACCTGGAATCGTAATTTCTTCTCTTAAATATGCTGCCAGTTCCGCAGCTCAGATGCGCTGTAGCGACAACCGTTCATTCATTGGCAGCCAAAATGTAAAATTTTGCATTTTCCGTCGAAACCTGTATGCATATCAATTTGTGTCCAATTTGCTTTATATCTTTTCGGTGCGTCGTGGTGTGTCTTTTTTTT
>KK113248.1:567686-592790 GCA_000611955.2 Stegodyphus mimosarum
TTTTTTTTTTTTTTTTTTTATTTTTATTATTTTTCTATGAGGTTCTTCTTTCTCTGTCTTTTTTTTTTTTCAGTTCAGTTACATGCACATTAGTCGCGGTAAATTGCAAACATATGCTTGCGGGTCTCAGTGCTGTAGTGTTTGGGAAACATTATTTTAGTACATTTCATCCTTAATTTCTTTGGAATAACTTCAAAATAGGAAGCTCTACAAATATTCTATCCATCAACTCTGATTCTTAGTTTGATGGCTCGTACTGGTTTGCTTTTGTTAGAAAGCAAAATCAGTCGATGTGTGTTTCGGCTACAAAAGGCCAAAGACAAGATCAGCATCCTTTTGAACATCAAAGTGTTTAAATGGAGACGTTGAACCCCAAATTCCACGTCGCTTAAAAAAAATCTTAAAGGTTTCAGATTTTAACTATGTCCAAAGGAACTTTTCTATTGTTTTGTGTGTAACCGTTATTTATTAAATATCATGTTCTACGTACTCAAACCATAAAATTCAATTCAAAAGCAATATCACAAAATAATTTTAAAATGACCATATGTTTAGAATTTCCGATACAGAGTTTCGCGCTGGAGGGAAAAAAAATTTTTTTTCGTTGTATGTTGCCATGGCTCGCTTTGAAATCCTTTAGTTTTTTTTAATCAAAAATTCGTTGAAGTGTTAAAAATATGAAATCGATAATAAAAGAAATTTCAAATTAAAATTAGGTCTTCCACATGCCCATATTCTATGGAAGATTACGTTATTCCAATTTTGATGCTTCTAGGTACCTTTGTTTTATCACAATCCGAGAAACATTCATACATTCATGCAGATTCTTCATGATTTAATTTCTTTAAATATAATACAGGGTTCTAATATTTGGTGGCAAGAATTTGAAAAGTAACGAAAGTTTAACGCTTGTAGTGAATGGACGCAAAATGCCAAAACGAAATTAATAGTCTTTCTAGGCTAATCGTCCCTTTGGACTAAAAAAAAATCTGTCATGCACCAATATACATCAATCAGCATTTATTAAGTACCTTTCAATATTTTAGACTTAAATACAGTAAACGTCAATTAAATAACGTTAATTACAGTTAACTTCAACGTCATCAGTCAACGTTTATTTAAGTACCTAAAGATATTTTAGACTTAAATATTTTTAAACGCAGAAAACCTCCACAGTTTTAAAGGGAAGAATCGCGTGGATGTGTGAACATAATTTGATTTAGACTTCGATAGCGAGCCAGAGTTTCTGGCTAGGGCGCGTCGCCTTTGGGCTACGTCTAAGCTGTTACTAAGCTCGGCCGTACTTCAGGCCCCCGATAGCTTCGCCTACTTAATTGAGATTTAGGGACCAATTACTTAGAATCTTAATAGCTTCGGCTGTATCTTTTAGTTAAGCTTTAATTCTTATTACTTTGAGTTCAAGCCCAAGTGGAGGCTTTTCTGTACGCTCTGAGATAGGAGCCGACTGTGTTAAATCTTATTTTGAGAAATAAAGGGTAATTAACCCTTCTTGGGTCTTAGTCTCTACTCGGGCACTCAAGCGATTATTCGGTTATCTGTGCAAAAGGTTCCTCACATTCAGCTGTTAGATAAAGGGGTGGAGCCCCAGAAAGTCATTTATGAGTTTAATGTCACCGTCTTCCCGCTGGTCTTCCTTGTTACTCTATGGAGCTGAGTCAAGCGATGTTGAATTCATAACTTGACTTACGCCTGCATTAATCAACTCATATTTTGCTTCGACCGTGGAGCAATATCGGCAGCTTTCCGGATAGGGTCTTCCGCAGAGGACGTCGTCATTCTCTTGCGACAATCCTTTCCTATGACGGATAGTTATGTCATATTCCTGGAATCCGTGTTCTGGAGGGTAATGGCCCAAGCCATCGGAGCAGGTAGGATGATGGCCAAAGACAGGTTTTTCAGATAAGTTGCCTCTCGTTCATGGTCTCCGTGCCCCCAAAAGTAGGCATCTCGAGGGTGGGGACCCTCTCTTCTCTGGACAGCTTTTTGACTAGATTGCCAGCCTCTCACCTCCTAGGTGTGAGGTAAGTCCACGTAGTGCTATAAATCAGATGCTGCCAACTGCATACACAATGCGCTAGAAATACAATGAAAAATTCGTAAATGGATAACTGATTTTCAGGTGGGTCAAACAGCTTCTTGAATCTTTAGTCATAGCTGAAGGTTAAAAAGCATTATGCTAACCTATCTACCATGTATGCTAATACCGCCAGACCTACCTACTTATACATATAACGTTCTGGGGGCATGCAGTACAGAACTCCTGGAATAAAAGACAATTCCGTCAACTGGGCTTTTAGCATATTAACTACCCTCCCCACTGGACTTGTTGCCCTATTGTTTGTTGGCTTTAAGTAAATTGGAACCAAACACGTATTTATTCTAATTCTCGTAAAACGAATTTACTTTATTTCTCCCTAATTTATTTCAAGAACATCATACTGTTAAACCAAATTATTTTTTTATATAAAAGGAACATAGTTTTTCGGACAAAATTAAAAAGTGAAATTATTTTTTATTTGCCTGCATATAACCATTTTTTTTCTGTTTTAAATAAAAGAAAGCAATTAAGTAACGTTTCACTTAATTCAGTTCTAAAACTCAGAGCAAGCGTATTTTTATTTTTGCTGCATTGTAATTAACAAAGAAATTCTTTTTATTTGGATAAAATAAAATGCGGAAGCTATTTCTATATATGGGGGGGGGGCAGCGGACAGTAAGCCATTCTACAAATCGTACTCATTCACTGAAATTTATTTACTAGCTCCTTAAAGATTAGAAAAATTTTATATTCTACGAAGATTATTTTGTAACAAGAAGAGCCTTTGAAAAACTAAATACCAATTTATTTCACCCCAGAGGAGAGAATATCTATCCCTTATATTAATATAACACCAATAATAGGAGAAGTCGACATATATATGGGTGGCTCCGGGATTCGAGAGGAAATTGGACTGGCTTTTGTTGTATATTTTTGTTGATGTGAAATAGAAAATAAAAAATATAAACTAGAGAATTTAACTCCGTTTATCAAGCCTAATTAGCCGCTTTCTTAAAAGCGATGAATTGGATAAAAGGAAATTTGTCAAGGCAGCATACAATTCAGATATATTCCGATTCCCTATCAGTATTAGAAAGCCTCTCCAATCGGGACCAGATGAGTTTCGATATTCAAGAAGTGAAAGAACTCTACAGGGATCTTTCCACAAAACATCGAATATCATTTTCTTGGGTGTTATTCGATGCACCCTGGATATGAGAGAAATGAGCGGGCAGACACCCTTGAAAAAGAGACTGTTACTGAGGTAAGCATAGAAAGAATAGATTACCGGGATCTAAACGCAAAGCAATAAGGAAAACGGATCTAAACATATAAAAAGAATGGAATAAAAAATCGAGAGATTCAGACAGTAGAAAGGACTGCTTTTAAAATATTGAAGTCTTGGGGGGGGAATGAAAACCATAACCGATAAAGACCTTTGCCAGATCCATAGCAAAAGAGATCATGGAAAGGATTCATAAAAACCTGTTTGCAATTGGAATAACCAATAACAATATGGCTGCTGCTGGAGACTTCGTTTATTCACGCTGTGCTGTCCTACATCTTTTTCCTTCGTGGCTGCTCTAAAAAAGCCATAAGGCGAGCTTGGACTTGCCAAGAGGGTGGCCCGCTCCATACTATCCTACCTACCTTATATACTCCCCTTTTTAAAAGGCGATTATATTAGGGGATCCAATCGCCAAATCCTGGTGGTGAAGAATCCTCATCCACCACCTTCCTGAAAAATGAGCAATTCCCTCGCCGGGACTCGAACCTGGACCTCTCGAATACACGCCGAGTGTGCTAACCATTAGACAACGAAGGCATGCAGAAAGGAGGGAAAAAGTACCTTATAAGCTAACTAAAATTTCACCGCTCTTTCTTTGATTTATATTTTCGAACATTAATATCATATTAGCATTCTGAAAAGATTTTATTGCTTTTATCAATATAAGTATATATCATAATAAATAGTGGTATACTGAGAACTCTTTAGTCAGTGACAGACCTGATTAATCATGCATGGTATAATTGGTTTCCTGTACGTTGTCGTTCTCTTATCCGGTGGCAGAATAATAGGCATTGGCTCTATCTGAATTCAAAGTGTACTGATCTAGTGATCCAATGGCGACAAAACTCATACCTGCCTTTGAAAAGATAAGCATTGTAGAGACATTAGGTATTTTGAAGCAGGAGAGATGAAAAATGAGCAATGCCCTCACCAGGACTCGAACGACGGACCTCTCGAATACCCGCCGAACATGCTGACCGCTGCACCACGAAGGCGTGCTAAGAAGGCGGGAGAAATACCTTATAGCATTTAATTTTGTTTTCCATCGTTTCTTCACAATAATAGAATGTCTATATGAATAGCTGTAATTTCTGGCGAAATTTGTTTCTAAAAATACAATGCATAAAATTACATTTCATTTATGCTTATTTAACGACCTTAAGTTCTTCAAATGTGTGGAAACAAGAGTATTTTATTTACGAATTCCTAAATGAAATATTGTTGCTACATGTACAGTATTTTCCTTTATATGACACGTATATATATATATATATATAATTGAATTTAATTTTAATGAATTTTTTTAATTTAAATTAATTTAATATCTTTAATTTTAATTTTGCAGCTCAATGCGCAAAATTCTTGACCAGATAGGTCTCTACGTTCTTTTACTACTTTCTATAAAATTATATATACATATATATGATGGTATTAAATAATAAGTTTTTAACCAAGAGACATCGTAGTATTTTCTTTAAGAAAAGGTGAGGAATCGTTTAATGTTTGTGTCACAATCTAATATTTAGAGTTTTGGATCAAAAATGAATTAGAATTCACATTTATGTTTTGAAATAAAATTTCATGTGTTTTATTTATAATCCTTCAACCTTTTTTATTTTGCTATATTTTATATTAATTATTCAGGAGGAAGAATAGACCACGCCCATCATTTGAACAACGCCAGAAGGGCACTTTCAGAAACAGTGTCTTTAGCTGAAGCTGTGCAAACTGCTGTCAATATGACGTCACCCAAAGACACGTTAATTGTCGTAACATCCGATCATTCCCACGTGCTGACTGTGAATGGATATCCCAAGAGAGGGAATCCCATATTAGGAGTGGCTGGCGTTTCCAATAAGGACAATATGACGTATACAACTCTCATGTACACGAATGGACCTTCGCACCACATGGTAAATGGAAAACGACGAAATCTCAACGGAACTGATACAGGTATATCGTGTTTAACTTAACAGTCGTTTAATCTAAATGCTTATTTAAGGTTTCTTTTGCAGTTTTCTGTCTCGTCGCTTTAGGAATTTTATAAATTTAAATCCCTTCTAAATTAAAAATTTCAAATGCTAAAAAGCTAAATAAAATATGCTAGGTTTTAAGAATTTATAAATGGATTAATATGAAAAGGAAAGGTATTTCAGAAGTAATCTGTTCTGCAACTTCGGATCTAAGAAAAAGGACTTTTAAATACACTGGTTATCATAAATTAAGGGAAAATCACAAAAATAGCGATAATTCCCGCAAAAATAAGCCAAACCGTGTAAAATTTGAATATGTTGCCAAGTAAGACTAGCTGAGTAAAACTGCAATATGCAAATTAGTGGCGCTGCACTCGGAATACGTCATCTGCGAGGAGCATAAAAGTCCATGTTTGAGAGCGAGCGAACATATTTCATTGTGATAGAGACATCAGAAATCTGAAATAGCCAATTCGTAACAATGACCTCCAGGCATTATTTGCCTGCAGAAACCATTGGGAGACTAGAGGCAGGACGAAGTCAAACAGAAGTGGAAAGATGGCTAAAGGTGAGTCCTTCTGTGTTTCATAGACTTTGGAGGCAATTTTAAACCACAGATTCCGCATCTAACAGGTTCAGCCAAGGACGGCTAACTGCTACGACGAGCGCCGATGACCGATATTTGACATTATGTGCACGCAAGAATAGAACCGCTACTCCGACTCTTCTTAGATCCTCCCTTGGTGTCAACGTCAACTGTGCGTAGAAGGCTTTACGAACGTGGTCTGTATGCGACGAGACCAGCCATTTGCGTCCGCTCACGTCACGCCATAGGAGGGACCGTTTGCAGTGGACACGACAGCATGTCCACGGGACGCCTGATCAATGGAGGGCTGTTCTCTGTACGAATGAGTTCAGGTTTAGTCTAGAAAGCGATAGTAGGCGTTATTTGATATGGAGAGAACCTGGAACCCGTTATCATCCGTGAAACATCCGTGAAAGAGAAGCATACGGAAGAGGCAGTGTCTGTGTTTGGGGTGGCATCTCTTTGGGTGGACGCACAGTCCTCCCTGTCTTTCCAAGGGGAACCGTGAATGCTCAGGTTTATAGAGATGACATCCTTGATGTTTGTGTGCATCCCATATGCCGGGACGATAGGTGATGCTTTCCTGTTACAGAGCGACAACGCAAGATCGCACAGGGCTGGCATCGTAGATGGTTATCTTCAACAGGAAGCAATTATGCACATGAGTGGCCAACTCGATCTCCGGATTTGAATCCTATCGAGCACGTTTGGGATGCTTTAGGGAGACGTCTAGCTGCTCTCAATCCACCCCCTCAGACCCTTGCCGTGCTTGCAACTGCTTTGCAAGAGCAATGGCTTTCGCTTCCTGTGGAACTGATAAACCGCATAATTGAAAGCATCACACATCGCTGTATGAGCGGTATTGTATGAGATGCGATCCTATTCCATGTTGAAGGTACTTTTCCTATAGCAAACTGACACCTTCGATTTCTTCATTTTATACATGTGCTAATTTCGATACTACCATAATTGTGTGGTAATGTCTTTTTCTGTCATTTGGTACTTTAGTATGTGTTGTATATTGTGGGTAAGTTTCATAAAATTCTACATGTAACTTTTTCAGTAATCGTGATTTTTGTGATTTTTCCTTTATTTATGATAACCAGTGTATTTTCTCTGCTATTTACGATTTGTAATTTTGATAACTCAGAAAATATAAGAATAGAAATTAAGTTTGTTAATTTTAAGCTTGAAAATAAGATAACAGTTATTTTTTCCCCTTAAGTCTTGGCATAGCTTCACCACCATGTCGTAAGTAGAAAAATTTTCACTTCAATTAACAATTGTGAATCCCTATTAAAAATATACAATATCAATACACAAAAAAAGTTGAAAACATTTTAAACAAATATTAGTAATTAGTAATTAAAGTAATTAGAGGTATCTTCAGAAAAGAATTATCTCGTGAAAAATGTTATTTTAGAAAAGTCAAAGTTTATCTATT
The DNA here is from genome assembly GCA_000611955.2 of Stegodyphus mimosarum. Lineage (NCBI taxonomy): Eukaryota > Metazoa > Arthropoda > Arachnida > Araneae > Eresidae > Stegodyphus > Stegodyphus mimosarum. The sequence goes on from KK113248.1 coordinate 575,040, forward strand.
TGTTCTAATCATGCATTTATGCAAAAATACAATGTGATAGGCAAATTTGCTTTTATGACGAAAAACTGATTCTAAAAACAGCAAGAAACTTAAAGCTTTAATCCAGTGATTCTCAACCTTTTTTGGTCGTTGCACAGTTTTAACGATTTCAAAATTCGGCGGCACACAAACAGAAACGGAAGTTTAAAAGTTTTTTACTTACCTATAATACACTGTGTAAAATAGTTTATGATAATAATTTTTAATATAAAATAAAATAATATGTACTACAAAAACAGCAGTACGTTTATTAAGGAATTAATTAGAGTTAAGAATACTTTGAATGAGAAATTTGAGCTCGATGATTCTTGATAATTTCATTTAAATTTCGTCGTAAAAATGACAATGCTATTCTCATATCATCTTCCACATTGAACAGTCTCGATCTTTTATTCGCTTTTATGTTGGTTAATACTGAAAATCCGAATTCACACAAATAAAATGTAGAAAATTGTAATAATATTTTTAAAGCTTTTTTGGCCATCGTGGATAATCGCATCTAATGTTAATCCAAAATGAATGAATTGATTCTTCCGAATATTTTAAAATTAAGTCTCGATTATTAGAAAGCGAAATTAGTTCTTCTTCATTTAAAGTTAATTCAAATACAGAAGTATTCGTTATCACAAATGGATTACGAACCCCATCAATTTTTTTTATATTTAAATTTGAAAAATAATGAATAATTCTCTTCTCTAATGTTGTCAATTGGTCGATAACAATTTTATGAATAGTTTTATTAAAATCTTTTGAGACTGACTTAAACTTTTCCAAATTGCCTTCCCGAGCTTTACTCTTCCGTAAAGTTATTTGTTTTTTTAATCCCACCAGTTCATCTGTTGAGTTTAATATATTTTCTTTCGGCACTTGCACACTTGAATTTCTGTTATTAAAAATAACAAACATCTCTTGTAAGTAAGTTAGTCTCCCATCTGCACCCATCGGAACTTTTCAATTTAATTTTTATACTGAACATGCGCGAAAATGCTTCGAAATGCGCTCTCCTCCGGAGCACAAAATCGGCTTGGATACCACAATTGGCGCGTTTATTAATGTCTTAAAACCGAATTTCGCCAATTCTCATGTTTACCGTATACTAGGATTAAACCCATTATAATTTTTGCTATATAAATTTCTAAAATTTGGGGGCACAGTGGTTGAGAGTCACTGCCTTAATCCTTTTTTTTAAACAGGATCATAAAATCTAAGTTGCACGAAAGTGTAACCCGCATTCTTCGCAAACATTTATGCCAGATTCTTCATTATTTAATTTCTTTAAATATAATACAAAGCGCTAATATTTAGTTGCAAAAATTTGATTTAAGATCTTTAGAGATTTCAAAAATCAATCACGTTGAGAATATACTGAATGAAAATCTGAAAAGTTTCAAAGTTTTATTAATCCAAAGGAGCTTTGTTTCTGAAGGGCTATTCTTTTCGTTTTGCGATTTTGCGTCGGTTTACTCTGAATGCCCGTTTCACTTTTCAAATGGCCGCCACTAAATATTATTACCCTTTATTATATTTAAAGAAATTAAATCATCAAGAATCTGCATAAATGTGTATATGTTTCTCTCATTGTGATAAAATGATGGGTACCAAGAGCCATCGAATCTTGAATGACGTAATCCTACTGCGAATATGGACATCTGGAAGCCCAAATTTGAAATTTAGAATTTGTTTTATTATCGATTTCATATTTTGTAAAACTTTAACGAATTTTTGATGAACAAATTCCAAGATTTCAATACGAGCCATGGCAAAGTTGTACAGAGAAAAACATTTATATCTCCAGCGCTCGAGACTGTGTATCGGAAATTCTAAAGATATGCTCATTTTAAAATTACTTTGAGGTATTGCTGTTGAACTGAATTTTATGCTTTAAGTGCGGAGAACAAGATATTTAATAAATAAAGGTAACACACAATATATTAAAAAAACGGCCTTTTGCATGTAATTTAAAATCTGAAAACTTTCAGATTTTTTTTAGATTTATTTTATTATTTTTCTAATGCCCTTTGGCCTAACTATGAATAATAAGAAAGCAAAAAATAACTAGATTTGGCCCATATTTACATTCTATAGAGCAAACTCACTGTTGAAATGGAATATTTAGTTTTTATCTCCAGAATAAAGCAATGCAGATGTACGTAAAGCATTCCTTAATCTATATTTGAACCCCTTTTCTTGCTGGCTTTTAGATGACAACTATAAAGCAAGAATACGTATTTAAAAAAAATGTATATTCTTACTGATAACAGTACTTTAACATCAAATTACTGAATTGTCCCTTGTTGATAGTTATTTTATGATTGTGAAAGGAATGAATCTATTTGTTGGAGAAATTTGATATCACAAAAGCAGATGGAAATATCTATTACCGCCAAATGCAACGAATGATAATGGATCTCTTTGCGTGCATTTCCAAGGAAAATGATTATTGGTTTTTCGAAAAATTCTGTGTCTTAATGACAACTAAAAGAACAATCAAGTTGTTTCGCGCTTCTCTGGTATCGAAGATGTGATTACATTGAGAAGATCAATGAATAATGTTAGGAGCTCGAACAACATGATTTCAGATATACCAAACGCCCTAAAATATTCTAACTGAGCAGTTGAATTTCTGCGCTTCGTCGAAGTATCAATATGAAATCCTGAGCGTCTGTATTCTAAAAAACAGTCTTTGAGAGGCCGTATTAAATTCACTGTAGTAAGTAATTAGGCTTGAGATTAGCAAAATGTTAGCAGATTTCATTTGGGGGAAAAAAACTGAAAGGTTTCAGATTTTAAATTACTTCCAAAGGGGCATTTTTTTAACGTTTTGTGTGTTACCTTTATTTATTAAGTACTATGTTCTTCGCACTTAAACCATATCCGCGCTTTTAAAATGTTCATTTTGTTCATCAAAAATTCGTTCAAGTATTATAAAATATGAAACAGAAAATAAACTAAATTCCAAATTTGGGCTTCCAGATGCGCATATTCGGGTGGAAACGTACATTATTCAAAATTAGATGGCTCCAGGTACCGTTGTTGTATCACATTTAGAGAAATATATGTACATTTATGCGGATTCTTCGTTATTTAATTTCTTTAAATATGACACAAGGCGACAACTTTTGGTGGCAACAATTTGAAAAGGGATACAGCCGTTTATAGTGATTCAACGCAAAATCGCAAAAGAAAAACAATAATTTAAAGAAAATAATAATCCTTCAAGGACAAAGCCCCTTTGGACTAAAAAAATACTTTTTCAGTTTTTGCTTGGAACCGTCAAGTATATTTGACTGGAATTTTGATGATATCTATTTTTAGGTGAAAATTTTTCTATATCTATTTTTAGGTTACCTGTTAAAATTTAAATTTATAATTTGAAGACCTAAGAAAATAATGCGTGCCAGAGAATAATGAAATAGATTTATTTTTTGAAATATGTTATAATCGAAAAACTCCAGAAGTGAAAAAGAGTGCAATATTCATTTGAAATTGAAACGCTCGCCAGCGTGAAATACAAATTTAAGACAGATAATCAGTCACAGATTAGTGTAGATGTTTAATTAAACTTTATATATTTCGAATGCAGTCGCAAAAATACACCTGTGCTTCAAGAGGGGGGAAAGAAAGAAAGAAAAATTTATATTACACACAAAAGAGCTTTTTTTAACATTTTGTGTTAAAAAAAGCTTATTAAGTGTACCCTTACTTATTAAGTGCCATGTTCTTCGCACTTAAACCACATAAATATTTAAAAACAGCAATCATCATACCTTTGGAATTTCCGATGCACAGTCTCCCGCACTGGAGATAAAAATGTTTTTTTTTTTTTTCATACAGTGTTGCCATTGCTCGATTTGAAATCGCCAAGTTTGTTAATAAAAAATTCATTAAAGTTTTACAAAATTTTGAAATAGATAATAAAACAAATTCCAAATTGAAAATTTGGACTTCCGAGTGCCCATGTTCGATTGGAGGACTACGTTATTCAAAACTGAATGTCTCTAGATACCGTTGTTTTTTCACACGTTTTATAAAAGCGTCCATAAAACGTTCTGTCAAACCGTTTTAAATCAAGGCTATATGTTATTTCTAAAACAGGTAATAGCAAGTTCAATACCGGTGTTAATGGCAGCGTTTAACCCTTTGACTAGGAATTTTTTTTTTTTTTAAATTACCCGTTTTCTTTCCAAGTGAGCAAAATATGTCATAAATAAGGTAAATGTAGCATTTGGGATTTTTTGGAGAAACGGTTTTCAAGCCAAAGGCTGGGACACATACATCCCAGCCGTAGTTAAGGGTGGGATACATATGTTCCACACTTACTATAAGCACACCTATTTTATTCTGGAAAACTTTATTATTTGAAATGGATTTACATCGTACGGTACAGGGTAAAGTATTCCTTGTATAAACCCAACATTCCACATTGGACAACTCATATTTGTTCTTTCTCTACGTTTATTTGCGTACAACGAGCACAGCGGTGTCTCGATTTTAAAACTATTGGAAGATGATCCCCAATATTCAAGAGAATCTTAGCAATCTTCGACCCACAATAGTTTTTAAACTTTCAGTGGGGCATATATGCCCCGTTAGTAGTCAAAGGTTATTCTGTCAGAACCTTTTAAATCATGTCTATATGTTATAGTTTTAAAATAGACTATAGCTTGTCTAACACCAGTGTTAATAACACTCTTATTTAACGTTTAATGAACGTTCATAAAGAACATCCATACAACGTTTTACAAGAACGTTTTTAAGTCATGTCCACGTTTTATAAGGTATTTCTCCCACCTTATTAGCATGCCTTTGGGGTGCAATGGCCAGCACACTCGGTGCGTATTCGAGAGGTCCGAGGTTCGAGTCCCGGCGAGAGCATTGTTCATTTTTCATAACTCCTGTTTAAAAAAATCCCTATGTCTATGTAATTTTAGTTCTATAACGTACAAAAGCACGTCAAAGGCTTGTGTTAGTGGCAGTCTCATATAATGTGTAAAGAACGTTCCGTAAAGGAAACGCTCTCGCTACGTTCTACAAGAATGTTCTGAAATACGTCTATATGTTACAGTTCTGTAATCTACAACAGCACGCTAAATACCGATACACTTTCGCATAACAAAATAAATACTGTAAAAGTGTACCTAAAATGTGTTACGGAACGGTAGATCTTCACGAAAATGTGCTTGCCTGGTTCTGAAACAAGAAACTTTATTCAATTCTCAGCATAACCTTAAGCACTAAGGCAAAAAAACTATTTATTTTTTCTTACTCTTAAGGATTATTTTCAGAGAATGTAAACGGAACATTAGGAAAATCTTGCTATTTAAAGAGCGTACTGAAAATGATTTTGTATTCGTTCCCTTGCATCCGTTTGGAAGACTTTATAAATAAAACAATCAGATTTCCTTATTTTACAATATATGGAGTGTACGACCATACGCAATTCAATTCTGTAATTTAAAGTAAAATGCATTTGTTTCACAACAGTCATCCTCGTCGCAGATTTGATGGGTGAATGCGCAGACGATTAATATTAGAAGATTATAGTTCATTCATCTTAGTCGCAGTACAAAATAAATCTTCTTTGTCAGTAGTTTCTGATATCAGGAGGGAAGGAAATGTTGCTTTGTGCAATTATTTTAAATTGTCTTTCTTCATGTTACGAATCCTCAAACAGAAAAAATAAGTAAAGGTTTCGAAATCCCAGATAAGAAATTTTTACGGGAAACCTAGCTTTTTTTCTTTTTCGGTTTCATTCTCTTGAAAGTTATTTGACCGGCATTACTCTTCTTTGCCAAATAATTTTATGTAAATAGAAACGTGTTTTCTCTTGCTAAAATAACGAAATAAAAAGTCAAACTCTCAACTTAAAATCTTAATTTCTCAGTGAAACTATTCTTCATAAAATTTGAAATTCTTAAATATTAATGTACCATAAATATAGCAAAGAATTTCTAGAATCGTGGGCTTGAATTCCGGCCAAGATTTTTGAGTCACAACGCAAATTTTAATATTTCCTTTTTTAAAGAATTTTCTTACTTTAAGCTGGTGGAATCTTTGTTCTGCGGAACCCTCGATGCTTGCAATACCCATAAGAGTTCCGCAAATCAATATCAAAATTCAAAAATATTTTTAATGTCGTATAATCAACTAGATTATATTTTTAAAATAAAATAAACAAAAGATTCTACACAGATTTTATTACATTTATTCATTCAAAATGACTCTATGTAAAATTGGTCGATGATATTGTAGAGACATTAGGCTATTATGAAGCAGGAGACATGAAAAATGAGCAATGCCCTTTCCGGGATTCGAACCGCGGACCTCTTGAATACGCGCTGAGTGTGCTGACCACTACACCACAAAGGCAAGCTAAGTTACTTGGCAGCCATATTGAAATTAAAATAATGTTTCATAAAATCAAATGCCTTTTCCTTTCGTTCGATGTCTACATTGAAATAAAGTAGTCTCAGAATATTTCATCAATGCATTAAACAAGAACATCTTCAAATATATTGAAACTAGCAGAAGTACCCGATGCCAGTTTGTTGCCACTCGGAAAAATGAGTACGAAAATGAGCGCGTTCAGGGGGTTTTAATCAATATTTCGGCTGATTAAAGTCGTACGAAGATGGGAAGAGCCGAAATGGCTTTCCACGAATTTTTGAAATCGAGAAAAATGTATTTAATGTTTGGCTATGCTATTTTTATTTCATCGTAAAACTTAAGAATTTTTTATTAACAAACTCTAGGATTTGAAAGCAAGTAACTTTCGAAAACAACTTTGGAAACAACTTCAGAAATAAATCAGATTTTCATCTCCAGCTTGCGAGACTATTGCCACTCGGAAAAATGAGGGGGAAAATGATCGTTTTTCCAAGTTTTTAATTAATATCTCTGATTTTAACTACTTTTTTTTGGAAAAAGTTCGACGTCGACCTTTTCTAGGACCCAGAAAAGAATTTAGAATGTTTGTTGGCATAGATATAGTAGTAACTGAGTTATTAGAGGACAAAACAAACATACTTTCTTCTTTGTATATATAGAAGATAATAGACGGATGAATATATACGGATGCTACAATAACTCTTGACTGTGCATTAACAAGCTCCTGCTTGTGTATTCTCTTACGCTGCTTAACAATAAATTCTATTGGTAGACAATCTGCTGCACTCGTCAAATTTCTTTAAATCGCAATACTACCATCCTGGCGTAATAAAACAAAATACAGCATCCGAACACACTGAACGACTGGATACACTGACTCTCCATCAGACGATCTTGCTCATCACACGCGGTCACGCATGCGCACGAAGCTTCACCAAAATTTTGGTATTTTTGACGCGTTACTATGCGGTTACTATGCGTATACCCTTTTGCCAACTTTGAAAAAAAAAGTGTGATCTTTATAATAATGTATTTAGATTGATAAGTTTTTAACAGTTAGCTTTAGTTTAAGCTACTTTCCTGTCCCTTCTATTTTCAGCTTACAATTTCCTATCAGAATGGGTTATTAGACTTTCGTTTAATGTAAATAAGTAAGAGTAGTATTTAAGTCGATGTTACTGACTTTGTTAGACAGCCCGAGTTCCTGACTAGCGCGCGTTTGCCTTTCGCTACGTGTCTCTCTAAGCTATTGCTACGCTCGGCCGTACTTTATGCCCTTGATTAGCTTCGCCGACATAATTGAGATTTAGGGACCAACTACTTAGAATCTTGATAGCTCCGGCTATATCTTTTTATTTAAGCATTAGTTAAGTTTGATTACTTATTACTTTGAGTTCAAGCTCAAGTGGAGGCTTTGCTGTACTCTCTGAGAAAGGAGCCGACTGTACACTCTTATTTTGAATCATAACGGGTAATTAACCCTTCTTGAGTTTTATGTCTCTATTCCCGAACTCAGGAGATTATTCGCTTATCTGTTTACGAGGTTCCTACACATTTAGCTGTTAGATTAAATCGTGGAACCCCACAAACTATTCGCGCACACCTCAAATAACGTTTTAATTTTTGCTTTCCATCACACCGTTATAGAGGAATGTAATCCTAGAAAATCCTAAAATTTTACTGTTATTCCTTTCCAAAACAATGTGAAGCTGTACATTCATTAGGTAATATCGATTCAGGAACGTGAAAAATGCACAATGTCCTCGTCGGTATTCGATCTCCCGACCTCCCACGTTGGACGTGCTAACCAGTTCCACCACGAAGCTACGCGTAAATGAGGGAGAAAATATCTTATAAAGTAGGACTGTTGCCATGAGCCTGACCTCCTCCAAATAAAATATCTTGAAAGACAATAAAAACACCATCCATCAATGTCTTTTCTTTAAAGGCTGATGCATTTCTGATACCCATAGATTATCAAATTTGGAAACTGACAGAGATTAATTTTATTCTAATTGCGACCGTTTCTCGTTGAACTAGCCGCACGTCTACTAGTCTGCTGTTGCATTTACGCCTGCTAACCCATTTTTTTTTGTCTTTTTAGTTTTATTAAGCATCATTTTCTTCGCACTTATGCCGTATACAGTTCATCAACAAAACTGCAAAAATTTTAAAAGCAGCTTATGTTTAGAGTTCCTCGATGCAGTATTAAGTTTTGGCATATATATATTACAGGCAAAGTTTGAAATCCGGCGTTTTATAGACTGCCTAGGCATTGTATACATATAATGCCTAAAACTAGCATATAGCATAGGCATATAATGCCTAAAATTAGCCGGCAGTGTATGAAACTATTCATATTTCACACATTTCCTAGGCATTCTATAGAAAGCCAAATTATAAACCCGCAAAGTATGAAATACATTTCCGATTCGTTTCGAAGAACCGTAACTACTTACCAGAAGTTAATTAATGAAGTAAAAATGACTACTAAGAAGGAACCACGGAACTACTGGCGGCTGAATCGGTAGGAAGTGATGTTTGTGGAAAACAAAAGAACGTTCATTTATCCTGTTAAAGAAAGCGTCAGTAGTGTACAGTGTTACGTCACGGACGCTGAGTTATTTCCCGTACTTCACGAAAACTCATTTGAGTACTGGACACGGATGACGTGACAGAATGTTGACAAAGCGTTCAACCAAATACAAAAACGTTATACGTAATGATATTGAACTGCAGAACCACCTTTGTGACCCTGCCAGAAAAAACAAAAAGGTATTTAAAAAGGGCATTGTTATGAAACTTACGAATGTTTCTGAATTTAATTTTCGTTGTCAAATAGATATTACTGATTCCCAGTCTCAGCCAGATAGAAAATACAAATTTATCATGTTGTATAGAGATCATCTCACTATTTTTTTACATATTTTGAATATCAATTTTTGAATGGCACTCTTTCATTAATTTTTCAAAATAACATTTGTAGTTTTGAGGAATGAACGTCTTTTAAATAATAGCCTCATCATAACCTTTTTTTTTCATATTTTGTCTAAAGAGCATTTGTCATTCTATAGAGTGCCTAGGTATTATATACAATGCCTAGGGAAAGTGTGTAATATTTCTCATATTTCAGACTTTGCTTAAAACCTCCCGTATATATACAATGCCTAGACATTCTATAGAACGACGGATTTTCTACTTTGCAGGTAACATATACACATTCTTCAGTCTTTTCTCAATTCATCGCATCAGTGTTCAGTTTCTTGGTAAGGATTGCTTCGAAAATTCTATTTTTGTCTTTTTATTATTAACGTTTTGCGCGTTAAATGTGTTAATTAAGCAACATGCTCTTCGCACTTACCCCACATACAATTCAATTCAACAGCAAAACCACAAAGTATTTAAAAACAGCATATCTTTAGAATATCCTATACACAATCTCGCGAGCGGGAGATGACAATTTTTTAATCCGTACAGTGTTGCCACTGTTCGCTTTGAAATTCGTTGAGTCTGTTAATCAAAAATTCATTAAAATCTCACAAAATATGAAGTTCGAAATTCAAAATTCGAGTTTTCAGGTGCACATGCTCAGGTGGAAGACTACTTTATTCAAAATTAGATGGCCCTAGGTACCGTAGTTTTTCCACAGTGCGAGGGACATGCATACGTACGTACTTCATGATTTAATTTCTTTAAAAATAATACACGTTCGTAATATTTGGTGATAACAAATTCAAACGTTATTCGCCGTTTATAGGGGACGACGCAAAATCTCGAGACTAATAGTTCATTCGGGTCAACGTCCTTTTGGGTTAAAAAAATTACAAGCACATTTTAGCTATTATATTTAAATAATGTAGTAGAAACTAATAAATTAATAAGTATACTTGAGTAAAAAAAAATCATTCAAACTGTTCATCAGAAAGCATAAGCAAGTAATCATTTTCCCGAAAGCAAATTGCGTATTTGAATTTTTTTTAATACAATTTTTCTTCCTGAAGTTAGTAAAGGTTACACGCAAAAAGGAAAATTGTAGTTTTAAGGGCTTCTTGAGTTGACAAAGTGTGAAGATCACTGCCTGTTCGATTGCCACACTGAGAAAAGTAAGGTGCTAAACTAGGCTTTTGTCTGTTGGCTTGTCGACTGATTACATTATTGATTTTTGATTTTCTTCAATATGTTGCCTTACTTCAAGACTTAATGCGCCGCAGCCACTCTCCTATACTTGTCAATTTTCGAGAGAGATCATGATTCCAGCCGGAGCGCATCGAGAGTTTAAATAAGAGAAGATGGGGCACTTTTTAGTCCAAAGGAGCTTTGTCCCTGAAGGACTACTGTTTTCGTTTTGCGATTTTGCGTCGAATTACTCTGAATGGAAAGGAAAATCATTTTAATTGATATTCATCATTATTAGTCAAAGGAGCTTTGTCCCTGAGAGACTGTTGTTTTCCTTTTGCGATTTTGTGTCGAATCACTCCGAATGTCCTTTTCACATTTCAGATTGTTGCCACCAAGTATTATCGCCCTGTATTATATTTGAAGAAATTAAATAATGAAGAATCTGCATAAATGTGTGCATGTTTTTTGCATTGTGATAAAAAAACAATGGTACCTAGAGCCATCCAATTTTGAATGACGTAATCCTGCTGCGAAAATGGGCATCTGGAAACCCAAATTTGAAATTTAAAATTTATCGATTTTATATTTTATTATCGATTTCATATTTTGTAAAACTTTAACGAATTTTTTTATTAGCAAACTCAAGGTTTTGGAAGCGAGCCATGGCAACGTTGTACAGAAAAAACATTTTTATCTCCAGCGCGCGAGACTGTGTATCGGAAATTCTAAAGATATGCTCAATTTAAAATTATTTTGCGATATTGCTCTTGAACTAAATTTTATGGTTTAAGTGCGAAGAAAATGATATTTAATAAATAAAGGTGACACGCAAAATGTTAAAAAAAAAGCCCCTTTGGACGTAATTTAAAATCTGAAACCTTTCAGATTTTTTTTTAAATTTTATTTTATAGCTATTTCATCTCTTATACCATTCAAAATATTTTTAATTTCATAAAAGTGTTGTGAAAACTTTAATTTATCAGGAATATAAAAGCTGTTTTCAGATTCTATAAAGTGATTTTTTTTTCCCCATATATAATTACAATTTACAACACATTCTCGTTTCTCCGGTAGGTTCCAAGAATTTTTTTCAAGACGCCTTAGTCCCTTTGTCGGACGAAACCCACGGAGGTGAAGATGTTCCTGTTTACGCTACAGGTCCCATGGCCCATCTCTTCCGCGGTGTTGTAGAACAAAACTACATTCCCCACGTCATGGCTTACGCTTCTTGCATTGGGAGGAACAAGCAGCATTGTCAAAGGATAGGAGAGCGACTTCCTCTTACCAGCGTTGAAAATGGCGCATTACACCGAAAGCCATCATGGATTTTCATTGCACTCATTACTTTTCAGTTCCTTCTTAGAAGGAACATATTTCTCCTACAATGACGTTCTCATTTATGTTTTTAAATAGTGCTTAAATGTCGATTTCTCATTAGTTTCATTCCTTGTCTGCATTCAAAGCAGTCTAGTATTTAATTTTTTTTTTACATGTTTTTCATTTTGCTGTTATTGACAGAAATTCAGAATGACAGGAGTTAAAATTCCTTCTTCAATAGAAACAAAATAAGTTTAGATATTTACAAAGTTTAATAACGGAGTTTTCAAAGTTCAGAAATTTTAAAATAGACTGCAAACGTTATAGCAAATCTTTCTTACGTGCTCTAGAAACTTCAGTAGTTTCCAGTTTTTAGAATTTCGCTTAGAACCAAAGCAGTTCGTACTAAGCAAAATTAAGAGCAGTTATTTATAAATATGTGAACCTTAACTATTTTTCATTATTCTAATATTATTTAGCTGCAAATAAATCATCTTAAAATTCAGTTTTGATAAAAAAAAATCTTTATTATTTTGGTTTAAATTATAGAATTGCTATTACATAAGTATGAATGTTTAAGTTTAAAATTAACGAAAAATTACTCTTATACAGCAACGAAGGTTTTATCTGTATCAATGAAGGCAGATAGAATTTTTGATTTTTTTAAGAAAAAAATTATTCTGTGTTGCAAGCCGGCAATACATAATTTAAATATATAGTATAAATTTAAGAGGGAAGGAGTAATATTCATGTTATTCACTGCATAAATCAGAAACCAAAAGACTAAAATTATGAGCTAAAAAAATTTCGAAAGCTTTGGAAGAAATTTGACTGGCAATAACACCTTTAACTAAAGTTAATGGGCTTTGTAAATATGGTAAAAAAATCTAATAAACCATTCTAAGATGCCTCTTGAATAATTTGAGTAGAACTAATACTAAAGAACAACAATGATTAATTATGGATGATTTAGTTATTTCTTCTTTTCGGGTTTAGGATTCGTGTTCCCTAATGTAAAACTTTAAGATTTTTTTAGCTTAGTTCAATGTATGTTACCATGAACCGACCAAAGTTGTTACAGATTCTCAAAGAATTAAATTATGAAATAATTAAGTGTTAAACTACGAAATTTGTATTAACATCAGAGAAAATGTGCTGAAAGTTGAACTTATGCGGAATCTAAGCAGTTTTATAAGTATTAAAGGGTGTCCGCCCCTCCTGTTTATATTGTAATGTAACAGCTGAAATACATGTAGAAACCACACAGGAAAAGGGTAAAAGAACCCTTTATTAACTCTTTTAAAATTCACTTTGCGTCGACTTGACGCTAACACACTACGCCTCACTCGGGCGGTAACTCAAAGAACAAGAACTAAACTAAAAATTCGAAGATATTAACAAGTAAGCAGAATTACGCTACACGATTCAGACTATCCTGTTTCCTAAGAGCGTTGAAAATCTAGTGGCAGCAAAGTAATATCTGTTACAGCACGTTTAACCAGCAATAAACGCTAAGCAGATGCTCACGCTACAAAAGTACGTATTCGCCCACACTCTCTAACTTTCCCTTCTAGAACTCAGTATTTAAACCTTTTCTCCTCAAAGTAGAATCTGCATTACTTTACGCGCGCTATCAAATTTAAATATTCTGGCATTGACAGTTAGAGGAGTGAAGGCTTGCAGAAAAGTAATATAAAATTAAATTAAACTGCTTATTTAAAATAAATATAAATCCCTACGAGAGAGCAACAAAGGGGTGACAACAAAGTTGCTGTGGAGAAAGAGAATTTTCCTTACGTCACTGGCGGGGGGGGGGGAGAATTAAGCTCTTTCAATTCTTATTAGTCGGAATTTCAGTTAAAAAAGTGTTCAAATAAAGTGTAGTACCAGAACCCTGTTATGGGCATCATATTATTTAACTTGTTAGATAGAATCTGTTATTTGGGAAGTTGTTGCAACTTCTCTTGTTTTACTATTTTTAGTAATTTTTTGGCAAATACAGTAAACTCCCTTAATACGAACTCCCTTAAAGAGAACATTCGGTTAATACAAATAAAGCTTCGGTCCCGGCAGCGATATATATGATCTCAGAGGACGTTGTATCGCTTAACGCAAATTTCGGTTAGCACGAATTGTGAACTGTTTCTTAGTCCGTTGCATCGTTAGATTTTTTTATTTAACACTAACTTGGGTCCCCCAAAACCCCAGTCGCCCTTTAGAAAGAGGGGTGTATAGGATATTTCTCCCGCCTTCTTCGCATGCCTTTGTAGTGTAGTGGTCAGCACGCTCGACGCGTAACCGAGAGGTCCGTGGTTCGATTCCTGGAGAAGACGATGCTCATTTTTCACGTCTTCTGCCTATACAACATTATGCAATTAATACGCAAAATACGTCAGTTGCATATAACTTAAATATATACGATCCTGATTACATACTAATATTTTGTTCAGTTACCTTTCCCCCCCCCCTTTTTTGGCATAAACTGAAGAATTACACAAATACAGATTCCATCTTACAAAATCCTAAACGGTTATTGTACCTCATAACACAACCTCGGGCTAATGCAAAAAAAAAAAAAAAAAACTTCTAAATAGTAACCTCCACAATTGCTAAAATGATATAAGACCCTTACTAATGCAAATACTAATGTGTAATTTCCAAAATGTAATTACCGATCTATAATACATTTACTGATATATTACAAGGCACTTTCAGTTGCAGATACATTAAACAATGTATTGTACCAGAGCACAGTATTAATGTACTACCATAGACATGGAGCATTCTAGTTTCTATAATGTTCGTGCAATTATAGATGGGCTACTTTTTGCTGTAGCATCAAACTGACCGCTAGTTTTACGTAAAGCATGAGTACCACTAGCCTTGAAGTTAGTGATTTGCGAATGTATTTTTTCATGTTACAGTACAGTAATTAATGCAGTACTGTAGTGTTTTTATGACGACATACATAATATACTATACTACTCATGTAACTATGTACTGCAAATGGTTAATACGTAGAAAAAATTATTCCAAAACTAATATTTGAGTCCCCAGTTAACACAAAGTCTTTTAATATGAAGTCGACTTTTCAGTCCCTTGGGATTCATATTAACGAGGGTTTACTGTATTTAGTTGTGTTGTCAAAATAGAAATCGATAATTCCTTATTGCATATGCAGATCTGCGCATCTAAATTCTGCAGAATTCAGGCATTTCAACTAAAACTAAAATGCTAACTATCGCATTTTATGAAATTTATTTCCTAAAAATTGCGTAAAAGTAATTAAGGTTGTGATTTAACTTCCTTGCAGAGTTACAAAGGGCACAAAAAAATTAACTCACCTTACATCGTCATTATCTCATATTTCCTTATTACTGATGAAGGGGGAAATGTGTATTTTAAAACTACCACGCAAAATATACAGAAAGGTGGTCCTTTCTCATTCATGAAATTTCTATCTTGAAATAAAGAAAGATTACAAGACTTATTTAGTGTTTATTTTTATTTCTGCACATTTAATTTTATATACTTATTCTGCATATATGTTCGCATAATATTATTACAGGAATGTGTGATTTTTGATCGAATTTTAACGCACAGAAATGCATATTTAATGACAATGTGTTTAGAGTAAAAGATTAGTAGATTTTCTTTGATTGTGCAGTAAACTGTTCAAAATCCTTTGCAGTAATTGCGCAAGTGTAGTCATCATTTTTTTTTTAATTTTTATTGTTTGGAGGTATTGCATAGGGGTTGAGTTGATTAAAGAATCTTTTAGGAACTTTAAGATTAAAGAATCTTTTAGGAACTGTCTCAGAACGACTTTTTAAAATTATATCATGATTTACGTTTCTTACAATTGCTTTAAACTGTGGTAGTTTTTTTGCTGAATATTTGTGCCATCTAATATGATAGCTTCTTTATTTTCATGAACAGATAGTAATTTTTCCTGTCATGTGCAAATTTTCTGAGATTTTCTCTAAAATAATGTCTATTAAAATACGTATGAATTTTTATAGTTTCCTAATGTCTCTATATATTCCTTTTTAACAATCATATAGTCTTTGTTTTTTTAATAGTCTTCGGCTGAGAACTGACTATTTAAATTTCTTATGAATTCACAGTAATAGTACAACTGCATATATGTATCTTTTGAATGGCATCGATGTTTTTCTAGAGGACGATACGTATCCAAGTTTTTCTGTAACAGAGCATACAATGTTTTTAAAACCAAAGGGTTTTGAATAGCTTACTAAAATATACATTTTCAAAATATAATACTACGTTATTCTGTTATGTTTTTGTATAGTTCGTCTTTTTGTTTAAATGCATATTTATTCAGCCTCATGTATTATTTGTTCTAATTCTGAATTGTTTAACTTCAACGTGTTTCGTATTTTTGTAATTATCATTACTTGTTTTATTACTCATTCATGTAAAGTGATTTTTTGTGAAGTTTTTTTATTTGATATCCTTTTTAGCGCAATAAAACATATCTTATTCGATTGTTTTCTTGTATATAGTTTTCATAGAGAAAGATGACAGTAAAGAGTATAAGCAGCTATAAGAGGCCTTAATTTCGAAACTTCGCTTTGTCCAAAAATGATACCTACTGATGAAGCATGTTTTGGGCTTTCATTTACGTATGTTTTTTTTTTTAGGAATAATCCGGAATTTTAACAGATATTGAAGTACTAATAAATTTATGAAATTCTCGAGTACTATTTTACCTCCATGGGTTCTCCCTGAGATAGTTTTTGAAATATCACGGAATGTGATAATTACTTCTTATTCTGATAGCTACAAATATTGCGCTCGATTGCAGGTCTCAACGATCTTACCAACCAACCTGAAATCTATACAGTTATTTGTAATGAACATTAACAACCATTATCGAGCAGATTTTAGGGGGGAAGTTATCTTTCTATGTAACACTGTCATTAAAATCGCCTAGGACATAAAATACCATCCTATACCTACTTCACATCCTGCTTCGTGAAAGTAGGCTACTGATGTTTGTTATGACCTTGAAACTGGAGAAGCAATTGGCCTAAGAGAAAATGTTTTACCCCTTGGTACATTTTAAGTTGCTTAATTTATACATAAATGGCATACCAAAACCTTATAGAACCCTTGCTTGCAAATTATGCCCTGCTTTTTAAAGCATGCAAACTGGAAATCGTACTCAGACTCCTTCAGGCTGCATTAAACAAAATATTGAACTGGTGTCAACTTTGAAGAATTAAAACAAAATACTCCTATGCTTTTCAGAATTCATAAAGCCAAGACCACCATCAGTACTCGGATCTTAAATAACACAGAAACTCCTTTTCGTAATGCAGTGAAATACCTAAGAATCCATCTTGATAATAGGCTGAACTTTAATAAATATGCAAGGGTTTCTGTTAAAGCTCATATTGCATTTATGGCACTTTATCCCATCTCAGAAAGAACCTCGCCTCTCAGTATTGGAAACAAACGTTTGATATATTATACGGTATTTTCTTCCTCCTTCCAGCTTGCCTTCGGGGTGTAACGGTTAGCACACTCGGCGTCTATTCCAGAGGTTCAAGTTTGGGTTCCAGGGAGGGCACTACTCATTTTACATGTCTTCAGCTTCATAAAAAACCCAAATGTCTCTACAGTGGCGCCCGAAATGAAAGGTGGCGAATGATGATTTTTGACCACCAGGATTTCGTGATTAATTCCCATAATCCCTAGTCGCCTTTTGAAAGGGCTCTCCTTTCAGCATGCTCTTGCAGTGTAACGGTTAGCACACTCAAGGCGTAATCGAGAGTCCAGGTACGAGCCCCGGAGAAAGCATTGCTCATTTTTCCTGTACTCCTGCTTCAAAGGTATACTGCACCAAAAAAAAAAAAAAAAGGT
>KK113248.1:592802-622342 GCA_000611955.2 Stegodyphus mimosarum
TTTCCCGTTCTACTTCGCCGATTGACGAAATTCAAATTGCGTTTTTCATGTTTCGAAAGCGCGACTTAGGATATATATTAGATTTATATATAGCTTTATTCTAACATAGGTATTTTGACACAAAATGTGTCTTTTTTCTGAAATAACATACCAATTTTTTCCATATTTCGATTCTACGGCTCAAATTATGCCTCAATATTAAATTTTGTCAAATTTGGTGCGAAATTTACGGAGAAATTCAAAAATTTAATTTGGCGAAGTTTTTTTCAGTTTGCGCCAAGAATAATTCACTCGGAGAACTTCTTAATACGTAGCAACCTATTTTCCTATCCCTTCCATTGTAATGGACCGGGAAAAAAGTCACATCGTTCTTCTTTCAAATAATTTCAGCCACATTCGTAAACCACATTAGATGTTATTATCGCTTTCAACAATATGCCAAATTTCTAAACGCACCAATACATAAATTCCCGTATATCTTTGAAAATTTTGAATAAAAAGCTCTAATTTTCTGTTTCTAATTTTCTAATAACACTTAGAAATACATCTACTTCAAGTTGATGGTAAAACTTTTATAGGTTATAATTCAAACAAATTTTAAAAATAAATCATAAAAAATGGGTGAATTTTATTTGGAATGAACCTAAATTTCGAACTGTGTAAGAAAAAATCAAATAAGTTTCATAAAAATAGAGAGATTAATAAATACATACCAAACTGAATTAACAGTGAGGACCTAAATTTTGAGAGCTAATTTTTTAAAATCTACTCGTGCGACTTTAACAAAACCTGGGAGTTTGGCATCACCTGAGTCGCAAAATCGGAATATAGAAAAAAATTGGCATGTCATTTGAGAAAAAGGTCCGATTTTGTGTCAAAGTACCTATATTTGAAGAATGCTATGTGGAAATCTAATACATATCCTAAGTCGCGCTTTCGAGACATGGAAAACTCAATTTGAATTTCGTCAGTCGGGCCAGTAGAACGGGAGATATAGAACTGTCTTTTTTTTTTTCCCCGCATTGTTCCTAACGTCTCTACAATGTATTAGCATGATCAGACCAGTACTTCTGTATGCTGCTCCAACTTGAGTTGGTATTTCAGTTAAAAAAAAGAAAAAAATTCCAAGTTAAACACAATGAGTACCTCAGAATACTAGTAAATGTTCTCTGGTTTGTGAGAAACAGCATCATTTGTCATTTTTTGAAAATTTCCACGTGACAACCTTACAAGAACTTATCTCACATTCTACAAATGCTTTTGTCTCATGTTAACCATAACTTCAAACATACTGTAATATAATGATACAACTTTACATGGTTACAAACATCCCTGTACTGAACTTCACACTTTTCTTGGAGCATCATTCCAATATTTGATCCTTTTTTTCACGTTTTCGCTCTCCCATCTCAGTCGCGCAGTCTTCGTATCGCGCTATCTCGTGCCTAACTTGTTTCTCCGCAACTGTGTTTTCTGTTCAACTTTTCTTTATTCATTCAAGACGCATTTTATTTTGAAATCTTTTTATGTTTTGCACTGCTTCCTGCAAACTTCTTCTTCTTTTTGTAAAACTTTTGTACTCCTTCTTCTTCACTTTCCACAAAATAAAAGAGTATATTTCTTATAAATATCAGGTAAAATGTCGGTGATTAATGGTAACTATTAGATAAAATGCCGCCCTGTCTTGCGTTATTACTTAAATATGAAAAACCTATATAGGAGTTCATTCAGTGCTACTGTTAACAAATTAATGCCAGGAAAGAAAATGAGATTGCCAATTGTACGCTTTTTACAAATGGTGTTTTGAATGAGTACATTTTCAGAAATTGAACATTTTGGAAGTTCCTATTGATATCAAAATATGAGGAAGTAAGAAATATATAAGAATAGATAGGTAAAATATAAGAATATTGTCAAAACATTTTCTTTTCTGTCACAATTTGGTACACTGCGGAAAAAAAAAAAAAAAAGGAGTGGCCAGTTCTATATCTCCCGTTCTACTGGGCCCACTGGCGAAATTCAAATTGCGTTTTTCCTGTCTCGAAAGCGCGACTTAGGATATGTATTAGATTTATATATAGCATTCTTCAAATATAGGTATTTCGACACAAAATCGGACTTTTTGTGAAATGAAATGCCAATTTTTTTCCCATATTTCGATTTTACGACTCAAATTATGCCAAACTACCAAGTTTTGTTAAAATCGCACGAGTAGTTTTTAAAAAATTAGCTCTCAAATTTTTAGCTCTTCGATGTTAATTCAATTTGGTATGTATCTCCTTTTTTATGAAACTTATTTGATTCTTTCTTATACAACTCGAAATTTAGGTTCATTCCAAATAAAATTCCCCAATTTTTACGATTTATTTTTTAAATTTGTATTTTAAAATAGTTTTTATAAATTTTTCGAAAACAATTGTGAATATAGCCTATAAAATTTTTACCATCATCTTAAAGTAGATGATGGTAAAAATGAAAGTTTAATATTTAAAATTTCTAAGCATACCTGCAAAACATTAGAGCTTTTTATTCAAAATTTCCAAAGATATACGTTATATATTGGCGCGTTCTGAAATTTGGCATATTTATTGAAAGCGATAATAATAAAAATGTGGTTTACGCACTTTATTAAAATTATTTGAAAGTAGAAACGATGTGACTTCTTTTCCGCTCATCCACAATGTAAAAAGGTAGGAATGAAGTGACTATTTTTCCGCTCTTGCACAAAGGAAGGGAAAGAAAAATAGGTTGCCATATATTAAGAAGTTCGTCAAGTGAATTATTCTTGGCTCAAACTGAAACAAAAAGCGCCAAGTTAAATTTTTGATTTCTCCGTAAATTTCGCACCAAATTTTACAAAATTTCATATTTAGGCATAATTTGAGTCGTAGAATCGAAATATGGAAAACAATTGGTATATTATTTCAGAAAATGTCCCATTTTGTGTCAAAATACCTATATTAGAACAAAGCTATGTATAAATCTAATACATATCCTAAGTCGCGCTTTCGAGACATGGAAAAAGCAATTTGAATTTCGTCAGTCAGCCCAGTAGAACAGGAGATGTAGGACTTTTTTTTTCGCAGTGTACATTGACTCTCTCTGAGCTTCAGTACATTTGTATCCCATTGGTGTGTCATTAAAGATTCAACAAATAAAATAGACTTCGGTAATTGATATTTAATGATGATTACGATTTCGCGTATTAGTGTTATATTTCGCGATATACTCTGCATCATAATTATGCAATCTGGGAGCGGCAATTTCTCTCTAGAAAGGAATAATCTAAAAACTGAGGATGAACTCGAACTTTATATGACATATAATGCATAATTTCGTTTGAGGGATTGTTTGGGAATTATTTTTGAAGGCAAACTGTCCTCTGCACTTACCATTTTTCTGTGATTCATTTTTTTTTATTATTATTATTTCATGGTACACATACTCGTTAGAATGGCCAACGTTGGAGAAAAATCACATGCTTTAGATAACAAACAAAATTTTTAGCATTTCGAAATTTGTCTATTTTTATCTCCATCACCTGGAAGAGAAGTTATTGACAGCTTTACGAAGTGGGAAGAACAGAAAGGGAACAATTCAGCTCCAGAAAGTGGTCTTCAGAAACTGGAAATGACTATAAAATTAACTCATAAGGTATTTCTCCGGCCTTCTTCGCATTCCTTCATGGTGTAGCGGTCAGCACGCAGGGCGCGTATTCCATAGGTCCGTGGTTCGAGCCCTGCTGAAGTCGTTGCTCATTTGTTATCTCATCTGCTTCAAAATTAACCTAATGACTCTACAAACTAAAGAGCAAATTTAATATTTAAAATTACATTTGAGTAAGAGTTTAAGATAATAATAATAATAATTTAGAAAATAGATGCAATCAAATCTGATTATAATGGTTAAATTCAAAAGTGTGTCAGCTCTATGTTTCGAAAATAATCCCGAAAAATTTATCTCTTTCCTTATACGCTGCAAAATTACTCGAGAATAGCAATTCGCAGCAAAGTGCAACGATTTCTGAAGTATTCTAATGCACAAATTGCAGTGCAATTCAGCCGATTCATCGTGGTTGGTAACCTATCATACCCGGCTGCTAGTGCAAATTTCAACAAATTGTAGCAACTACAAAAAGAATAAGTGCAGTCAAAGAGCATAATAAATATTTTTAAACACACACACACATATATATATATATGATTTTAGCAGTCGACGGGCATTGGAAAATTATGAAGCTTAGCAATCAGAGTCCGGGTGTGTTCGAAATGAAAGGCAGCCAGATGGAGAAAAAGTAATTTCACTTCAAACACAAAATAATTTCACTTTAAAAACTCCACATCTTTATTCAATTAAAATGGCAGCCCATTTTCTTTAGATGAAAATCTCCAGATCAGATATCCAATAATTATTTAAACAGAAATGATTCTATGTTTAGAAACTTGAAGTCATAAATATTTTAAACAAAAGGAAGACGAAGAGACAGAGCGTTCGTATAGCAGACAATGGCAGGAAGCAATCTGACGAAAAATGGGGCGTAGAGCTATTTATAGTGGCGGTTACATAACAGGCTAGAACATTCTCGAAAGTACTGGTCTAGGAAGAAAAGCCTGAAATTTCGGAAAGTTAATTAGAGGTCGCCGGTTCGCTTAGAGCAAAGCCATCGAATTTTTTATATTTTACACATAAATATGTAAGAAAAATAAAGAATATGTAAAAGATTAAATTAGCAACGTACATTTCCCTTCTGAATTCTAAAAGTAGTAACCTCTCGATGCACTGCGTCATTTCTAGATTAATCCCTGTAATATGACTCTTCTATAATTCTGGTGATGTAAATTGAGCTAAAACTCAAGCAACCAATAATAATTTTACAGAAGTTTTAACTATCCAATCAAAATGCAGTGAGAACCAAAACTAACTGAGTCTGAATCAAGATTTCACCCTGAACATAATGCACTTGCTCGCTACTCTTCGGCCTAGCTGGATTGCTTTCTGCTATTCCGTGCTATACAAACGCTTTGCTCTGTCTCTTCGTCTTTCCTTTGTTAAAAAACATCCATGAGGCCCAGGTTCTCCCCGGAACTCGAATGCTGGATCTCTCAAATGTGCGTCGAGTGTTCTTCCAGGTACACCACGAGAGCACTCAGAAAGGAAAGAGCAAATACCTTATATACTCCTCCTTTTAAAAGGCGACTGGGTATGAGGAGACCCATTCGCCAAAAACTGGTAATGGCAAATCATCGTCCACCACCCGGGCGGCATTTGTATAGTCATTAAGTTGTTTGAAGGAGACGTGAAAAATGAGCAATGCCCGCGAGGGGACTCGAACCTGAACCTCTCGACTACGCGCCGAGTGTGCTGACCATTACACCACAAAGACATGTTAAGAAGGTTGGAGAATGGTATATACTCCCACTTTTAAAGGGCGACTGAGGATTAGGGGACCCAATCTCCGAATCCTGGTGGTGGAAAACCATCTTCCACCACCTTTTTTAAGTTCGGGCGCCACTGTAGAAACATTATTATTATTATTATTACTATTTTTTGTTTTAAGACAAAGCGTATTTCTGGCACCGCATGCGCTCTACATTATTAGTTTCCTGTCAGCTGTACTAGTTGTAATTATCATGCTTTGCGTTCTGTCGCTGCCGACACTTTAGTTCTGACCCTCCGGTAAAGTTAGTGAACCAGCTTTTAACAGCATTTATTTCTGTGTTCTTTGACTGTTCTATTTGCATCACCATGAGTTATGAAAATTGTAGTACAAGAGTGTGTAAGGTTTATCCTAATTATATTAAGAGTTATTTTAAGTTTATGCATCGTTCCTATCATTTCTAGTTTTAGCTTACAATTTCCTATTAGAATGTAAGTTCAGAAACGCATTTAATGCAAATACGTAAAGAGTAATATTTAAGTCGATGTTTCACCGACTTCGGGAGAGAGCCTGAGTTCCTGACTAGCGCGCATTTGCCTTTCGGCTTCGCCTCTCTAAGCTATTGCTAAATTCGGCCATACTTTAGGCCCTTGTTTGGCTTTGCTTTAGATTAAGAGGCTTATTGACTTAATTAAGATTTAGGGACCAACTACTTAGAATCTTGATAACTTCGCCTATGTCTTTCAGTTAGCTTTAGTTAAGCTTAGTTGAGTTTAATTTTATATTCATTTAAGTTCAAGCCCAAGTGGAGGCTTTGCTGTACGTTCCGAGTTAGGAATTGATTGTATTATATTTATTCTAAGAAAGAGTAGTTAACCCTTCGTAAAACTTAAGTCTCTAATCACACCCTTAAGCGATTATTCGCTTATTAGTGTTTGCGGGGTTCAAGGATTAAACACTGAATTAAATAAGTAAAACCCCACAAGTGTTTTTATGCTCTAAATTCTGTTTAAGATTTCTCCGTAGACTATAAACACCAATGTTTTATGTATTAGGGCCATTTAGTCAGTTATTTTTCCAGAAAGGAGAAGAAAAACAAATCAACATGGTCGTATATTTCCTACTCCATATTAAAGAGTAAATTTTAAATCTCCATAATTTACTGAAATTTCTTCCAATGCCAATGATTAAGTACACTGGTGTGCAAAAATTAAGGACGAGACGGTTTTTCAATATAACTTTGTATAAAAGCTTTCTAAATCAACACATTTAATACCGTAAGATCCCCAATACGTAAGGACATGAGTAATGTAAGCAACACTTTCTAAAAAAGAAACCAGAAAGATAAAAAGAAGCTTTATTGAAAAAGTAGCATGGAGCGCAATGCGACTGAAGGCCGAAACATCTCTGTGATGGGTGTCCAGCAAGAAACATCCGGTCTTTAATAGGGGATATGATCTCCCCTGACTGCTAGGCAGGTTTCACATCATTTGTGCATGCTGCATGTGTGGTTCTTAATGAGCTGTTGAGACACTGTTGCTCGTTCCTCTTGTAGCACCAATCGCAGTTTCGGAATTGTTACTGGCGATAAGTTACGTGCTGCCACGAGTCTCCCTAGTAAGTTCCGTACATACTTAACGGGACTTAGATCCAGAGACCTTGCCGACCAATCCATGTGTTCAATATCTTCACTCTCCAACAGCTCTTCGACAGTAACTGTGCGATGAGGTGGAGCGTTGTCGTCCATGAAGAGGAACTGAGGACCCATAGCCCTTGTGAAAAGACGCATGTAAGGAAGAAGAACCTCGTTACAATAGCAGTCCCAGGTGACGAACCTCCTTGGGAGATATGAAGGTCGGTCCGGCTACCAAGCATTATGTCTGCTCGAACGAGAACTCCGCGACCTCCAAAACAGTCCCTTTTGATGATGTTGAAGGGGTTATTGCGTGTTCCCCGCTCTGTCCAGATGTGTATGTGTCTAGAATCGCAACTCAGACTAAATCTGCTCTCATCTGTAAAGAGTACTCGTCCCCATTCATTGTCTCTCCAATTCCGGTGTTCCCGGCACCACAGAGAACGCCTTCTCCGATGGGCAGGCGTTAGAGGTACACACCGTACAGGGCGTCGTGCAAACAGACCACCACCGTGCAGTCTTCTGGCCACGGTAAAACGCGATATCGGTCGTCCAGTCGCCTGTGTCGTGTGTCTAGCGATTTCTCCCGCTGTCTGCCGCCTGTTTCTTCTGGCCTGTAAGGCAATATACCGGTCATCTGCGGGTGTGGTTCCTCGTGGACGACCACTACTAAACCCCCGGATAGCTGTTCCTGTAGTTTGAAATTGTCTCCAAAGTCGTGAAACGATGCTGTGAGTAATTCCGAACTCTGCAGCCACACTTGTCACACTGTGGCCTTCCTCCAACTTCCCAATGATTCGACCTCGGGTAAAAGCATCCAGATGTCGCCTAACAGATTGATTATTCGCCATTTCTCGCTGAGACAGCAACTCGGTGTGATTTTAACTGCTATACGGCGTGCAATCTCTTTGCCAAAAATGCTGATTATACACCGACAACATGCTTTATACTACTCAGACACTCCCCCATTACGTCTACCTGCATATCTGCGCATGTGCTACCGTACGTCACCTTACTTAATCTCCTGATTGGTCTTTCTGTCCGCTCTGCCTCTTCGTTCAGCTGATATGCTAATTTTTCGACTTCGTCCTTAATTTTTGCACACCAGTGTATTTCGGAGTGCCTCTGGTTTTAAACCATATACCTCCACATCATAAAAATGTCTAAGTAGTGACCAGAAATAGGAAAATTGCATAAATAGTTAGTTTGATGCAAACTAGAGGGAGCCACATTCTCTCGAGAGAGTTTGGGTATAAGAAGAAATCATTAAGTCAAAATCTTTTGACTTAAGAAAAAATTTTTTTTAGTTTTATTTATTTATTTATTTATTTGTATTTTTTAATTTTTCATTTTTGGGGGGTATTTTAGATTTTTATAACATAATTAAAACACAAAAGCAAAGAGCGGAGAGGAAAGATTTTAGAGATTAAGAGGCTTATTGGCATATGGTGCTAAATCAGAGTGCAGTAAAGTTTGTGAAAACGCGAAACTGAAATTTCTTGAGACTCATTTAAAGTAGCGATTGTGCGGAACATATTTATCCCAGCTCCATGGAAAAGCTTAAATAAAAAATTTCTTTTTTTTAATTTTCTTTTCTTCTTTTTTTTTCCAGATATAATGATAATTCGCTTCACGTCTGTTACGGACTAATTTAGCGTTGCAAAATCAAACGTGACCCTACAGGTAGCGCGCGAACAAATCATTGATCATGTCTCAAGACAATGGAATATTTAGTTTGCCCCCAAGACTGCCGGCTTCACCGGTACCAGGAAGTGCAGTGGAAGACTTCGGGTTCACTGTAGATGCGATTCGAGCGTCAAAGAAGTTAGGAAGCATTTTCGATGATAGAAGCTCAGTAATGACCTTTCTGCAACAATTAGAGACTCTTTTTTTTATTTCATCCAGTTGCAGAATTACAAAAGGTCACTACAGCAGTTGCCGTGCTTCGAAGACAGGCACTGAGCTGGTACAAAGGTATCGGTAAATTTTTGTCGGTGAACCAGGCAGTGAGAATTACAAGTTTGACGTGTTTAAAACTGCCTTTGTGAAAGCATTTCTTGTGGTGAAAAGTACATTGAAATTAGAACAGGAACTGTTTCAAAAGTATCAAACTATGCGAGAGTTAAGCGAGTTTATATTGAGGAAAATACGAAGCAGTGAGCTTCTTGTATATGAAAAAACCAAATATTATTATCGAAATATTATTGCTTAGGCTAATGCCTCAAATTTAGGATTTGTTGATTTACGAAACTCGAGTACGCTAGAACAGTTATTTCAGCTAGGGGTGAAGTTCGAAAGTAGGCGAGTGTCAGTGAGTACACGCATAGCGCAATATGAGCAGAGGTTGAGAGGATATTTTCGTAGATCTGTGCTGTTCAAAAGACCATGTTAAGGCTGGAATGCTTCTTAGTTGACACTGGTACCTCATACTATTAAAAAAGTGTTGCTATTCGCATAGAGCTGAAGCTAGCTTTAACTAGTTTTAAATGGATTACACGTTCGGCCACCCTAGGCCCTGGTACTACGCGGCCAACCCACCCTCAGAACAGGTCCAGGGGTTCAACCCGCACCTTGGAGAGGATTGACACCAGCCGCCATACGGCGACTCTAGTCGTCTATTTGCTACCTGCCAGTCGCTCGAGCTGCCCATCGAAGAGGACCATTACCCAGGAAACCCGGAGCGCCATCCCCCGGACTACTAGAACTAAATGCTCTAAAACTTGCCAGACCTACGGGCTGGCCAATTAATGACCTATCCGGGGCCTCAAGAACCACTAGGTTAGTAATTTGTATACCCCCGCGGCCGAGACTGCCTAGGTACAGATCCTAGCCAGTAGTTTCGCAGAGTTTTCCAAGTCGACCCTGGAAGGGGGGATAGATGGCACTAGTATCACAAATTCTTAGATACTTGCGTCTTTTGTTTGCAATTTATTTAGTGTTTGGGATACAGTTGTACCTTAATGTAACATAATAAGTGTATACGCTTTTTTACCTGATATATTTTCATAGGTAAGTAATAACAAATATTTTCTCTTGAAACCTATTTATTTGATATTTATTCAATTTAAGCATTAATTGTATTCATACTTGGTTAATGATAATAAAATAAAAGGAACTGATATTTACAAATATCCGTAAAAAAGTTTAAATTTTATTTACTTATTATGGATATATATAATGCAATATGCAGCAATGTTATATCCGGATTTTTGTTTTTGATTGACAAATATTGATGATCTTGCTGAGGCACATCACGCTATTTAATTCTGATTCTGAATGAAGCTTCGACGTGGATGAGGAGAATGGTATCAGACTTCAGACTCGATGGTTTTGTGAAAGGGAAACATGCCCTACAATCTTTTTGCCATGTCCATGATCAGAATTTTTTTTTGCTATTAAATTCTGATTTCTGATTTATTTATTATTAAATTCTGACTACCGTCAGAAAATGTATACCGTTTCAGCCCTTCTAAAATGATGGTAGGAGAA
The DNA here is from genome assembly GCA_000611955.2 of Stegodyphus mimosarum. NCBI lineage: Eukaryota > Metazoa > Arthropoda > Arachnida > Araneae > Eresidae > Stegodyphus > Stegodyphus mimosarum. The sequence goes on from KK113248.1 coordinate 603,302, forward strand.
GTTCCTAAAAAATAAATCAAAAAAGGGTTTTAGGTGGTCTTGCTAAAAGGAATGCAGCACAGCACTGCCCAAAGAAATTCATTATGCATTTGCTAGATGCTTGTAATTTATGTTTCACTACATAAAATTTTGAATCATGATGAATGCAACAAAAAGGAAATTAATCCTCAACGATCAAAGTTTGCAAGAGCCAGCGTGGACAAAATGGTATCGAAAGTATATCGCAAGATCATAAGCATTCTTGTATTACTAGTATTAATTCCATAGAAATGCAAGCACTTACGGGATTGTTTTGTTATGCTGGAATCGTGAAAATGAGGGGGGAATATGCACTAAAGAAATTTTTCACAATTATAACGGAATACTGTCTGTCCACGAGAAGAACAGACTCCGCCACAATGTCTGGAGGGTGGTGGTCGCTATAGCAACAAGGCTAGTATATTTCAAATAGGGGAAAACAAAAGGTTGCCAGTTCATCTTTAAATGCGCTAAGATGGCAAACTGAAAAGTAAATCTTCAAGATATCTCTACGAAAAATGAGTCAAGGCTCGTTTCTATGGCAACAGACAGCTGCAGACTAACTGGCGAGAGCTTTTCTTATGTTAGACAAACTGTACTTACATTTCGGACAATAAGTTCTAAAGCTCGATTTAGGTTTTTAGTCAATTGTCTTCGATTTGATGATAAGGATTCCAGAATTCAAAGAAAATTGATGGCACATTAGATCCTTTTCGAGATAGGTTTGAGGTTTGAGGGTCGTATCAATGCAATGAAAAAGTTGTATGCTTCTTTGGAGTACACAACTATCGACGAGCAATTAGTGGTTTCAGGAGACGATGTCCTTTTAAAATGTATATCCCATATAAACCAGGTAAATATGGGATAAAAATAGTTATGTGCTGCGGCGCTAAAACTTTTATGTTTTTGATGCTGAAAAATATACAGACAAAGAGTCCAGGCCAAAAACATTTCAGTTGCACAATACTACTGCGAGAAATTAGTTTCTCCCAAAAATGGAACCAACAGAAATTTAACAATGGATAACTGATTCACATCCATAGATACTGCAAGGAGTCTTTTGGATAAAAAGATTACAATCGTCGGTACTCTTCGTAAAAGAAAGGAAATATCCCTTCGTTTTGGAGACCAAAGGAGGACGGTTGAATTCTGCTATATTTGCATACAGTGACCAGCTTACTTTTCTATCACACTGTCTACTAAAACGCAGGAGGAAAGCAGTAATAACTCTTCTCATAATGCATACACACAAGGATAAACCATATTCAGTGAATTTGCCAATCGGATCCAATTTTATAATCCAACAAAAAGAGACGTCGACAGCATGGATCAATTATGACACACTTCCAATTGTGCCAGAAAGGCGCGCCGTTGATCCTTACGTTTATTCTACAATTTACTCAACACTGAGGAATAAATTCAATGATCCTCTTGGAAAGGACTAGCTGCAGGAGATAAAAAATATTTTGATAACCGAAAAGAGTGTTTCAAAATGGTCGCGGAAACTTAGCCGGCAGGAATTAACCAACAGGACATCGACCTTTAGCCAGGGCCATTCCTAACGGGATGCAGCCGTAAAAGTAAACGGGAGGCGAAAATCAAGGGCGCCCGGACTCTCAAGATACTACGACTAAATATTTTAAATTTTTCATTGTAAGTACTTCTCAAATGTAAGTACTTTTTATGCAATGTGTCATATGTAAGTTCTTACTGAGTATGAAATAAAAATTTTATTGAGCATTTTTTTTAAATTTGGGGGCGGCAATCCTAGGAAAAATGCACGGGCAGCCAATGATCTGGGAAAGGCCCTGCCTTTAGCCGATAGGACATTTAAACAAGACACTTTGCCGACGCAAAGATTTAGCCAACAGGGTATTTAGCCGACGAAATGTTTAATCGACAGCACGTTTAGATGACAAAGCGTATATATAGACAAAAAACATGCGCCAATGCTTCAGTAAAACGTGTTCATGTTCATCTGGGGAAAAAAAGGCTGTTTCCAGGATACCTGAGGAAAAGGTTTATGAACAAGTACCATATTTTTACCTAATTTAATGTTAAAGAAGCTGCGGTTTTTTAAAAACTCAATCTTATTTTGGCGTAGATATTGAAATCAATTTCAAAAATAACTAGAATAACAGAACTCTACATTTCGAAAGTGGAAAAGAAAATTTCAGCAATCCGAAACAGTGAAACTGTTTCATATGGAAAGAATGGAAAAAAAGCGAAAACAAGCATAACATAAATTGGATTTCTTTAAACTCTTTCACATAAACAAAAAATTTTTCTTCTTTAAAAATTACATTAATTTTTCACCGGTTTCAAACTTCTAATAGCAAGCTTTTTCAAGTTTCATTATATTTTTCCATATTTCATTTCGCTTTGCTCCAATCATTTTATCAAATATAAAATCTTTTCGCTCTTCTGCCTGCTGAAATTTTTTATTCCACTTCTGAAATATAGAGACCGAGCCCACCAACCGCCGAGCGGTAAAGTCGCTGAACACTTGTAGTTCGGTCCGGCACTCGAGTCCTAGCGGATGGGTGCTTTCGTGGTTTTCTCATGCGTAACATGCATCTGAGCCAGTTTCGCTTAGAAAGTTCTCCACGAAGGCATTCATTTCCTTAGGCAGATAGCCTTTAGTACTTTGCCATAAAGAAATAAACCAAACCGATCCTAAATATAGAGACCTATATCTGATTACGTGGAAAATTGATTTTAAATTTACGCCGAAATAAGGTTGCTTTTCTGTTTAATTTTAAAATCCAGAGTTTCTTTAACATTAAAGTCAAAAATATGGTACTTATTTATAAATTTTCTCTTTAATACCCTGAAAATAACCGTTTTTCAAGATAAATATGAACAAATTTTACTAAAACATTACCGCATGTTTCTTTTAAAATCTAGATGGGCATGCTGTCAGTTTCGGTTAAATGACCTATCGGCAATACGTCTCTTTCGGCTAAATGTCTAGTTCGCTAAATGTCCTATCGGCTAAATGTCTGCGTCTCTTAAATGTACTGTTAGCTAAATGTCCCTGTCGGTTAAATGTCTTGTCAGCTAAATCTCCCTTTCGGCAAATGTCCTTGATGGTTAAATGCCCTGTCGGCTAAATGTCCGTGTCGGCTAAGTGTCCCTTTCGGTTGAGTGTTCGTGTCCGGTCGGCTAAATGTCTTTCTTGTGGGCTAACTGCTATCTGCTAAGTGCCATGGAGCCATTTGAAAATGCTTTTCATTTACCCAATTGGGTCCCATATTTTAAGTTGATTAGGAAAGCTTCCTTTACGTCTCGAACGGCTTCAAACTATATATTATATTTAAAAATTAACACTGAGTAACTGTCAATAAGTCCTCAAAAGGTCGCAGAAGGATGTTTTTCTGCTCACAATCACGAGGTAGAAAAACAAAGATCAAGTGTGTAATCTGTAATAACTGCATTTGTCTAGAGCATCAGAAAACGTTTGTTTAAATTGTATCAAAATTAAAAGAAAAGGTAAAAAAATATTCTGTTTTAAGTATTTTATTAAATTTAGAAGTGTTTATGTCAAATAAATATTTTAAAAACAATTATTTTGTACTTTTCGTTTGGAGTGCTGCTATATCTCAGTGCTGCATTTACAATCAAGGAACTAAGTGTAATTTTCTAGAATTAACTATAGTTTTCCTTTGAAGAAAGATGAGAAGTCAACCTATCGTCGCTGTTCCGACGAACAAAGCTGCATCGAAGTTATGTTCAGAATTTCCTCAGCCACAGGAAAGCAAGGTTTTATGCCAGAAATTCGAAGGACATAAACCTGTGTTTATGTCCTTCGAACTTCTGGCCAAAAAAGGCAGTTTTGCCTGTCAGCCAAAAACTGCCTAGAAGAGAAGTGACGCCGAGAAGGAAATACAAGGTATTATCAGAGACAAATCTTCAGAAATAGACGAAATTTATTGGCCTAATAAACACTTATAAATCTATACCTGTGAGACAGTTGGATGTATGGAATAGACAGTACATTTCTGAATCATAATGATGGGTCCATTTACTTTTTCCTTAATCGGAAGAAAGACACATACGCTTTCAAGACTTGTGCAGCATTGTGGAATTTAGACTTTTATCTGCCAGACAGATAAAAAAATTAATCGCTTTAAAAGATGCTATTGAAAGAGTAATTTTAACAGTTAACTATAGGTAATACATATAAATAATACTTTTGTGAATACGTCATCCTGAACAGGACAGAATTAAAGGAGACATCTAAGTTTAAACAATAAAAGCTATGCTCTAGTTGGGAGGCAACAGCGTATAATGGAATGTGTCAAATTTTATGCTGGATTTGTTTTCCATGCAAGATTATTTAAAAAAAATATATATTCAATGCACGATTCCAGAGAAACACAGTCCACCTCAGAGTGTAATTAAATTTTATATAGGTTCTGTAATTCAAGAATAAAGACATAACAATATGTTTACAATAACATGCTTATGCCACAAAATTTTTCTTTTTCCATCTCATTGTGATTAATGTTGTAACTTTATGTTACCAGATTACCGATTTTATTTCATAAAAATATATGGTCCTCCTACACGCAGTTTTAACGGAAGGCTCCTACCCTATTAGGAAAATGACCAAAACAAAAATAGCCCTGAGATTAGCAGCACAATCTGCTGACTTCTGAGGAAAACTATCTGAGAACTATTGTTGCGAATACTGAATATAGACAACCTGAAAAAATTGAAACCTAATTCTTTTGGGCCTCAGTAAACTTCAAAAGATACCAAAGATCCGGAACTAAGTTTCCATAAATTTCCAAATCTAAAGAGCATGTTAAGAAGTCTTCTCTTTTCTTCTAACATTCTTGTTTCCCGAAGAAAAAAATGCATTGCAGTGCTAAGGAATGAAAAATCAGTTTCACCAAGAATAGGTGTAAGTTCCAAGCACTCCACTTCTGGTGATGATAATTTTCTTTCAGGGGCGTCGTCTTAGGGATGCGATACATGCAGCGCATCCCTACAGATTTAAAACTGAGAAAAAGGAGTTTTTGTTACTTAACTGAATTGTATATTAAACCTAGTAGGTTTTCTATTGAATTCTCAACTTTATTTACAATCGGAACTTTAAATTTGAGGAAAATGAACAATTCATTATTTTACATGTTATGCGATGTTTATCAATGTACATACATTATACGCAAATACTATAGACAGCTTTCGAATTCATGGAATTCAAGTTTACTTTCATTAATAATTTTTTTAAATTTAGCTTTCAACAGAGTGCTCTTGACGAAAATTCAGGATGCAGTACTGTTTGCAATGTTAGTATATTTTATATTTTGCCATTTTAATATCCCGGTTTAGTATTTAATAAACGCTTTCATTTGAAAGATTTTAAATTCAATTTATGGAAAGTATGGGAGATATTAATTCAGGATACTGTGCTGTTTGCAATGGTAGTATATTTTATATTTTCCTTTTATTATTTTAATATCCCAGTTTTCGATTTAGTATTTAATAAACGCTTTCATTCGGAAGCTTATAAATTCAGTATATGGAAAGTATGGAAGATATTAATGTCAGTTTTAAGGATCATTGTGTTTTTTGGTACTCTCAAAAGATGCTTTATTTATCAAAATGTTATACTCCAAATTTGTGTAGAAAAATTAATACCAGAAATATGCAAAAGGTAAAGTGGGATATAAAACTTTAAACAATATTTTCTTAGCTTGTTGAAATCTGCACTCTTTGCCAATTCTGGTGAAGAGTTAAATTTACTGGAACTTCTAGAGATTCCTTTTTACTATCATACTTTTAGTTCCGGTTTATTCGACATCGCAAACGAATTTGAAGCGTCATCGTCGGTCGGTTTCAACCTGCATGATTTCCTCCTCCGTGATGGCATCACTTATGAAGGCCGAAGTGTGGTTTGTTCATGGAATGATAGTGAATCGTGAAATGATATAGAGCTTTCGTGTGTTATACTTAATTTCTGTTAGTTGAAATATGTCTCAACAACTGAAAGATTTTGCTAGCCGTCTCCCCAAAGGTGGCGGAGGACTGGGCACTGGCTTAAAACTTTTAGTTGCTGCTGGAGGTTTAGCGTACGGATTAGCTCAGTCCGTTTATACCGGTAGTTATTAGGCTTAAAGTATTGAGTTTTTTCATGAATGTATATCTTGTATAAGCTTTACAGTTTTCTGTTTGTATCATATATGTGAAAAAGCCCTTCAGTTTTTAAAATATTTTCTGTATAGAGTAATGTAAATTTATGCAGTATTTGTAAATGGGGGTTTGATTGTTTGCACTATTTGAGTATAGAAAAAGATAGTATTCGAATGGTTAATATTTCAATATGCATGTTAAAAGGGACAGAAGAATATCCAGTTTTATTGACTAGTTTTTGTAATAAATGAATTTATTTGTGCGTACACCGTTAAATTAAGGTTTACAGTACTAAATTAGCTATCGAAAGTATAGAGCTAAAGCTAGGTAGGTACAAGATTACATGTTGTATAATGATGAAACTGCATTTCTTGCTGTGACAGAGATTTACATGTCCTGAAGTAATGAAGTTTTATGTTTCCCGTTAATGGTAATATTTCAGAAAAGCTTTCGAATTAATAAAAACGTCTCAATTGTGTAATTTACTTGATCACCAAAGGATCAACTACATTCCGAAGAGTAAGACATAAATTTATTTCGAGCAGGACATTTTAAAGTAGAAACATCAGTAAAAACAAATTTAAAGTAAGCAGAAATACCAAAATTATGTGTGAATGTGAAAACATGAATTTACATATGAAGTATAATAAAGTCTGTACAAGATGTACTTGCAATAAATAGGAAGGGGTAGAATTACTTAAACTGTGTATTTGAAGGAGGTAAACAATTTTGTTTAATTATAAATATTTAATATGTGGGAATGTTCTAAGCATTGACTGATTATTTATACTCTTCCTATTTACGTATTAATTTTTTTTCCTACTAAAACTGATTTTTGATGATGAAAGTTAGGTAAATGTATTAGATTTACTAATATGTCAACCAACCAGAACTATAGTAAAATAAATACTATTCATTAGTGCATTTAATGTAACAAAATTATGACAGTGTTTTGAATTGTAATTCCAAAGCTCTATGATAAGCTATCAGAAATGTTAAAATATGTAAATAAAGCATAAAAAGTAAGGAGTTAAAATTAAATAAAGTGTAAAACTTCAAGCATATCATTATTAAATAAATAACTGAATAAGTATATTTTAAAAATTTAATGTATATTGAATCAGAGTTACCTATAACAGAATAATGCAAGTGTGTGGCAAATAGATAACTTATAATTAGGTAATCATGACTCATTGTTTTGGCAGGAAATCTTTGAAGCATAAAATATACTTAATTTGTATTTTCAAAATCTAAGACTAACAATTTGAATTTACAGCGTTTGATGAAGAAACAATCTATACCGCTGTAAATATGCTCTATTAAAAGTCAAAACTAGGATAAAACTATCAGTGGCCAAGTAAGATCCATGTGACCATCAATAGACCATAGGCAATATGCTTCTGATGTTAAGTTTTAAGGGGAAGAATGAAAAACTGAGCATCATAGTTTTCTTTCAAAATTAAACTCTTTTTCAAAAAAATCGAAGCACCAAAAAGGACTTTTGTGATCGTGACGAAATTTCGTATGCAAAAACATCTTGATCAAGCACGTAAATTATCAGTTTCAAGGCAAATGAACAGGAATTGCGATCATAGCACGCGTTTATAGTGTGCAATTCGCAAAGTATAAAACCAGTAACAGAGGTGGAAAATTTATCTTTTTTTTTTTGTTGCTGCCATTGTAATTCTCTAAGAAGCAGCTAAAGATGCCATTACGCCAATATCGAAGACCTTACAGACGACTACGAACGTGGTCGCATTGTAGGGTTGCGTGAAGCTGAGTGGTCACACCCAGCAATAGGCTGTCACCTGCAGCATACAGACACTGCTGTGCAAAGATGTTGGCAGCAATGATTGTTACAAGGAAATTGTCAATGAAATGATCTAGAAAGCCAAAGGAGCACAAATGTGAGGCAAGATAGGATGATTGTTCGTCAGGCCTGAACCGCCCCAATGGTATCATTGTCGACTATTCAACATATTACAGCCCTCCCGTGGTACCGTCCACCATCTCGCCGCACTTGTCTGAGCTGGGGTTATGCTTACAGAGGCCTTTAAAACATTTGCCTTTGACTTCACAACATTGACGGAGCCATCTAGAGTGGTGTCGCAACTGATCCTCAGGACTGCTATCAAGACTGGCATTGTATAGTGTTCAGCGATGAATCCCACTTCACTCTTGAAGCAGATGACCACCGTGTTCGTGTCTGGAGAGGACAGGGCCAGCGGTCCCAATCAGCCTTTGTTTTACAAAGGCATATAGTCATAATCCCTGGTGTGATGGTGTGGAGTGGTATTTTTTATGACAGCAGGTCATCCTCCGTACATCTTTAACAGCTCAACAATATGTTGATACCATCCTGTGGCCGGTTGCATTACCCTTCATAGTACGTCATCCTGGGGTCATTTCCCAACAAGATAATGCCAGGCCACATACTGCTCGCATATCTCTGGACTGTCCGTACAGTTGATACTCTTCCCTGGCCAACAAGGTCACTAGATCTTTCACCAATCGAGCATGTCTGGGACATGGTTGGCCGCCAGATTCGGACATCACAAAATATCGCAGATCTGGAGCGACAATTGAATAATGTCTGGCAAAATGTGTCTCGGGATGACATTAGGAACCTCTACCACTCCTTGCCTCGACAAATTCAAGCATGCATTGCCGCCAGGGGCAGTTCGACAAACTACTAATTTGAACACTCAGTGGGTGATTGTGAGCCGTGAACTGGTACTATGACCTTGATTTTTTAATCATTGTATTATCTGCATATGAGTTATACATATATTCAGTTTCATCAAAAACAACCACTTCCTTCTTGGTGCTTCGATTTTAAGTATTACCAGTATATTTTAAAGTAATTTTTTACAATATTTTTTTAACTTTTTTCATTCTACCACATTTATGTATAAAATGATTCATCAGAAGGCAGCATAATTTTGTGCCAGTATGATGATGGACAAGCCCTGGAAGTTGACTATTTGTCCAGGGCATATGCTAATGCACTCTGTGGCCCAAAAGGTCAAGAAAGAAAAAAAAGGACACTGCAGGCTGTGGCCCACTAGGGCTCTTGCATGACTGACTTTAGGTTATACTATCTGGAATAGTTACTTCGGTTTGTATTTTCAAAATCTAAGACTAACTCTGTTATGTGAAACTGATTTTTTGATTATTTACGCTCTGAAAAGTTGCGAAAAGTATTAATGATATAAAGCAGTATGTTGTCAAAATATTTATGTGGCATCCCAATGACGTTCCAAAAAAAGTGAGTATCTAGCAACCCCTGTATGCATGCAGCACATTTGCTTGATGTGGAATGCTGAAGTTGCATGTGTGCTGAGTTTCTGCAAATCTTTGATGTTTTCTTAATTGAAAACAGATTGTTGTATACATGGGGCAAACAATAGTGCAGAAAGGAAGAATTCCTCAAAAAATGTTTTATCTACTGATGTTTCTTACTTTATAGATTTGATTGCTCTTTTAATGGAAAGAGACTATTTTTGAAAATGGCTGTTGCCTCTTGCGCGTTAGCTGGACAAAAAGGTTGTTGCGAACAAGTTTGTGAATGCTCTATAAACTCAGTAATGACTTCGTGACTTTTTGGTAAGGTTGCAGATAATCAGAAAATACTAATTGTTTTCCCTGCATGACTGTTCTAAATGAAAACAGTGTTAAATGCAATAATACCTCCATATTCACTTTTATTTTCAAGGTGTATTGCAGTTAAGTGAAATTGCAAAAAATATAGTTCTTGACCTCATCGTTCCAGTTAGAATAACCAGTGTGATTTATCTCAGAAACTGAGCAATATTTCTTTATAGTAAATGAAATTTCATAAGCATGAAACTTATATTTTCTTCTTTTTGCACTTAAATTAGCTTCAGTAAAAGCATTATAGTTTTCTGCTTTTCACACAAAGGGTTCACAAACTGAGCTTTTTTCAACGTAGCTTCCATCTTTTCTTGTACAGTTGCATTTTTGTCTTGCAACAAAAGATAATTAAAAAATAAAAAATGTCACAAAGGTAAGATAATTTCATTCAAGCATTTAACATCACAAAAACTGTCTTAAAATTCATATATTTCGATTTTTAGCCATTGGTAGATGGTTTAAAAAACATGAAAACTTCTCTTATTTCCAAAAGTCTCTTGAAAGCATTCTCTTTGGATAATTATCTTAGTCCTCAGTGTAAACTTTTTAGACATTTCAATGGTAATCAATACATTGTTATTGTCCACTGGAGAAAAATTGCATTTATGGCAGACCTACCTTTTTTTTGCTATATTCTCTATTCCTAGAAAGGGACACGCTTTTACGGAAGACGGGGACTCCCGATCTTTACCTTTTGGTTAACAGGCATAGTCCCACGCCCTCCGGTTTGTCTGTTTTTATCAGCTCCACCACAGCCGAGGGAGCGGACAAGACAGCACCAGTACGGTCCCTGCCGAGCCTGATCCCAACCTGGGTACAATACCCGGGTTCTAGTCCTGTGAAGAATAAGGTACAATAGTACCTGATATTTTACCCCCGTGGTTGAGACTGCCTAAGTACAAATCCTAGCCAGTACTTCCCAGGAATTCTCCTGAGTCAACCCTCGGGGAGGGTCCTAGAAAGGGAGGGATTTTTTTTTATTTTGTTTATTTGTCTTTATTTATTGATTTTCGCTGATAATCCAAGATTGTGATATTAGATAATTTCATCAGCCATTTAACATTGCAAAAACTATCTTTAAATTCAAATATTGCATCTTTAGCCATTGGGAGATGTTGGTTTAAAAAGATGAAAACTGTCCCCATTTCCAAAAGTCTGTTTAAAACATTCCCTTTAGATAATCATCTTGCTCCTCTATGTAAAATTTTTAAATATTTCAACGGTAATCAAGACATTGTTATTGTCCACTGGAGAAAAATTGCATTTATGACACACCTACCTTTTTTTGTTATACAAAAGACATTCCTAGACTTGCACTGATGTCTTGTACTGATGTTATGGAAAGGGAGGGATTTTTTTATTATTTTATTTTGTTTGATTGTATTTGTTTATCAGTGTGTTGGCTGGCAATCCGAGATTGGGATATTAGATGATTTCAGACATTGGGCATCTAGAATTTGGACTTGTGCTATATATATTTATGTATTTTATCCATATGCACAAAGTGCTATATCTGGTGGCACAGTTCAAAGGTGTCGAGTTGACACGTGGAAATTTCGGCCTCAAAGATGCTCCTGGCTCTGAATAACCATCCTCTGTAAACAAGGACCTTTTAAAAGAAGCTATTTCTGAAAAATAATGTTATTATGGTTCAGGATTTATCAGACAGATAAAATGTTCCAAAAAGTACAGTATATGACCATTTAAAGAAGACTGGGTATATAAGCCATTATGTGGTAAGACAATTCCATACTTTAACTAGCTGGATATATTGCTTGAATTTCGGCATGTAATAATTCTTTGCTCAAATGAAATAAAGAAGCTCCTATTTTTGGAATGATTCATTACTAAATATAAGAAGTTCATAGCATACAGTAAGTTAAAAGAAAAAGATCAAGGTATTAGTCAAACGAATCTTCTCTAGTAACATTGAGAGGGGTCTGAATCTCAAAAAAGCATTTCATTGTATATAAGTACGTCTGTGAAAGAGAATTAATATTATGAATTGTCGCTACCAAATCAAACAGCGAGTTTGGAAAAATATTCTCAATTGGCTATTGTGAAAGCAGCATTTGAAGCAAAGCCTCCAGAACTGATTAGTTACTGAAGTAATGTCTTCTATCCTGACATTTTGATCAGTGTCAGACAAAGAGTATAGCTGGTATGTTTTGTTTCACATGATGTATTCTCCAAGGTCTTTGGGGATTTTTATCTCCAATCGTATTCACAATTCTCTGAGTGGCCTGGAGTTAATGTTTGTGGAGACTCTCAAATAGTATCTTAACTCCTTTATGAATGATGAATAAACTAGAACAAAACAACAATAACAAAAAATTCAGTTGTTAGAGAGATAGCAAAAGTTATGGAACAAAATGGTGCTTATGCGAATCCATGAAATTTTCTGTACTTCGAGTTATTCTGTTGACTAAAGTTGCCTACCATCAAACGAAGAAAAATCCTACCAAATTTGCAGCAATCATTCATCTGATGAAACTTTTGCCTCTGTATTTAATAAGCATTCTGTGTTCAACCCATTTTGTGAAAAGGGTTTCATTGATTTTTGTTTTGTTCAGATCACCAAATTTACCAGAAGCTGCATCCACAAGTAACTGTTGTAATCTATTACTGTTTTATCAGCCGTATTCAGCTGACCATATTGTGTCCATTGACGCACACCCCTCAGGGGCTCACTTTTGTGAGTACGGGTGTGGCAATCCCGAGGTGCCCTAGCCCTTCAGGGGATCATCTTCTTGGTGAGACGGGTGTCACAATCCTGGAGCCCCAGTGATCTATCCTCTTTCCCGTTGCCTCTGCTCTGAGCTGAAGCTTTCTTCCTTTCTTTCTCCCTTGTGGTTCTCCTCTTCGGAGGTTGGGGCTCGTTAAAGCCCTTGTCTGTTCTTGAGTGACGAGAAAACTGCCCACGTGTTTGCCGTGCGTGGAGACCCGTGTCACTGGAAAAGAGGGTCCTGGTAGTTGAGGGGCGAGGTACTGTCCCCAACACACTGCTTTGGCCTCCGCTTCAGTAGTTCGGGAGGCACTTTGTCGTCCTCACAGGTGTCAACCGGCTGGTCACTAGTCCTTAGTGTCAGTGGCTTGGGGACAAGCTCTCGGGAGTACCCGCTTTCGGGAAAGCCGACTGTGGGACTTCAGTCTGCGTATAGGTCCGGCTAGCCCTGGCGTAGAAATCTGCGTCCCCTTGTTGGGCTCCATGGTGGGTGGGGCGGTCGGACCCGAATCTTTTTCCATTTCAATATGAATGCTATGATACCTTCTTGCTCCAACAATGTATCCGATACTCCGACTGTGACCAAAAGACTAAGAAGTGACATAGAAAGCACTGTATCAGATCTATCTTGTCCACGTTTCTTAATTATTACCAGCTCCGAAGAATTGAAAAAAATGTCACCCTTTGTAATAAACAAACATCTTTTGTCTTCTGTAGGAGAACTGAAAAATATTAAGAGACTTCGATCTGGAGACCTTTTGATTGAAACTGCGTCCGGAAAACAATCTGAAAATCTTTTGAAACTAACCAAATTAGGACAAGCAAACATTGAAGTTAAACCACATAATACTCTGAACTCGTCCCGAGGAGTAATCTCTGAAATAGACTTACTATCAGTAACTGAAGAGGAATTCGTTAAAGAGTTGGCAGATCAAAACGTGTGCGGTGCTCGTAGGATCAAAATACGGAAAGACGGTCAACTCATTCCCACTAAACATGTCATACTTACTTTCAAGTCTCCTAACTTGCCGAAAAACATCAAAGCTGGATACCTAAACTGTTCAGTCAGGCCGTATATACCGAATCCAATGCGTTGCTTCCAATGTCAGCGCTTTGGACATGGAAAGACCTCTTGTCGCGGCAGCCTCACGTGTGCTCGATGTTCCATCGTAGGACATGCCAGTGAAGGCTGCTCTGCTGCCCTCTTATGTATAAATTGTAAAGGCGAACACCCAGCCTTTTCAAGATCATGTCCGAAATGGCAGACAGAAAAACAAATTCAAAACATTAAAGTTACACAAAAGATATCATTTGCAGAAGCTAGAAGACTTGTTCTCTCTAACCAGCCAAAACTTAATAAATCTTACGCATCTGCAACTAAATCATTCAGATCAATATCAACGCAAACTACAGTTACCGCACAGAAAAAAGAACTAGCAGTGACAGTAGATCCTAGAAACCAAAAATCAGGGAAAAAACCTGATGCTGAAACTAGTGCACCGGTGACTACATCCAAGGGAAAACAGGATGTCCAACAGAACAAACAAAGAGATGATATCAAGGAGAAAAATAAGCAAAAACCCAGGACCCCCAGTCAAAGTTCTATCGCAAGCATGAGTTCAGGACGCCTAGATGACTCAGATGAAATGGATGTTGAAGAAGGGTTATCCCTCCCGAAACACCTTCTGCCTCGAAAATCAAAAAAACAACACCGCCAAAACAGGCATCCATAATGGGTACATTTATTTCGTGGAATTGCCGGGGTTTCCGTCAAAACCTGGATAATATCAAGGATATAATCAACATCTACCAACCTGCCTGCTTTGCACTTCAAGAGACCTTGTTAAAACCAAGCAGCCATGCTAAGATACGGAGATACACCACAGTAAGAAGGGACAACCCATCTGGGGATCGTGCCTGTGGTGGTGTGGGCCTTACCATCTCCCACAATCACCCGTACACTGTTCTTCCTTTGACGACCTCCCTTCAAGCTGTGGGGATTCAGATTAATTTACGTTCTTCAATCTCAGTATGCACTATCTATTTACCCCCACATGAGCATGTAGATCAGCGAGATCTAGACAATATAACAGAGCAGCTCCCAGAACCTTTTCTGCTTTTAGGTGACTTCAATGCACATAGTACCTTATGGGGAAGCAGAGACACTAATTCAAGGGGCCGGCAGATCGAACAGCTAATGGAGGATCATTCTATCTGTCTGCTTAATAACGGAGAAAACACCTACTTTCATCAGCCGACTGGAACATTTCATGCAATTGATCTGGTGTTCTGTTCTCCATCTCTACTCCCCCTTTGCTCCTTCAGTGTAGGGGAGAATCTTTACGATAGTGACCATTTCCCAGTGATTGTAAATATCGCAGGAAAGTCTGTGATCTCAAGACAACCCCGCTTACTTTATGATAAAGCTGATTGGGATCTTTTTGTCTCTTGCGCTGTGCTGACAGAAGAAATGGTCAATGATGTGGACATTAATACAGCAGTAAAAATGATCTCCCATACTATTGTACAAGCAGCTGAACTTTGTATTCCAAAGTCCTCGACAAAGTTCCCAAAGTTCCCTAAACCCTGGTGGAACAGTGATTGCCATAAAACTATGAGAGAGCAAAAGAAAGCCTGGCGTATCTTTCGCCGATACCCAACACTGGCAAACCTTCTGGCCTTTAAAAAAGCTAAGGCGAATGCTAGGAAAGTGAGACGGCAAAGTCAGAGAAAATCATGGGCAGCCTACGTGTCTACTATTACCTCCTCAATGTCTAGCAAACAGGTTTGGGAAAGAGTCCGCAAAGCCTCTGGACTTTACAATGATTATCCCCTCTCTGCTCTAGAAAAAGATGGAAAGTTGATAAGCACTAGAGAAGAAATCGCCGATGCTTTAGGTGATACTTTTGCTGCTGTATCTGACAGTAACAATTACTCAAAAGAATTTCTGCCCACAAAGACGCGCTTGGAAAAGACCCAAATCGACTTCTCCCATCCTAATGCACAATCCTATAATAAAGATCTCACCATGTTTGAATTAAGAAGTGTAATATCTCGCACTGATAAGACCTGCCCTGGCCCTGATGGCATAAGTTATTTGATGATAAAGCATCTGTCCTATGAATCTCTACTGGTCCTTCTCGCTCTGTATAATAAGATATGGAAGGAACAACTTTATCCTACCGCCTGGTGCAGGGCCTTTGTAATCCCTATAGCAAAACCCGGCAAAGATCCGAAAAATCCTTTAAATTACCGCCCCATTGCCCTCACTAGCTGCCTTTGTAAAATCATGGAAAAAATGGTAAATCACCGTCTCACCTACTATTTGGAGACTAACCACTGCCTATCGCCCCACCAAAGTGGTTTCCGTAAGGGAAGATCTCCACTGGACAATGTCCTGTTTTTAGAAACTGCAATACGCAATGCATTTGTAAAAAGAAACCATCTGGTTTCAATCTTTTTCGACATGGAGAAGGCATATGACAGAACTTGGCGGCATGGAATTCTTCATGACCTCCACAGCACAGGGTTGAGAGGTAACTTACCTATCTTTATTCAAAACTTTCTGAAACACCGCTCTTTCCAGGTCAAGATTGGCCCGGTGCTTTCTCAAACCTTTATACAACAAGAAGGTGTACCCCAAGGTTCAGTGCTTAGTGTTACTCTTTTCAGCCTAAAAATTAATTCCATTTTAAAAGAACTTCCTCCCACAGTGCGTGGTTCCCTATATGTTGATGACCTGATGATCTACTGTCACGGTCAAGATATGAGATACATTGAGAGACAACTCCAAATTGCTGTTAACAGAATTGTAAAGTGGTCCAACAGCAATGGGTTCAAATTTTCCAACCAGAAGACCGTCTGCGTGCACTTCTGCCGCAAAAGAAATCTACATCCTGATCCAGAGCTGCATCTTGACGGCTCTCCGATCCGCGTTGAGCCAGAAGCAAAATTCTTGGGTGTTATCCTTGACAGAAAGCTCAACTTCCTTCCACATATCTTAAATCTAAAGAAAAAATGTGCTAAAGCTCTCAACATTCTGAAAGTCCTGGCCAATACTTCATGGGGAGCAGAACGTTGTTCTATGCTCCGCATTTATAGAGCTTTAATCCGTTCCAAACTTGACTATGGCTGTGTTATCTATGGATCAGCAAGACCTTCTGCACTACTGAAATTAGATCCAGTCCATCACCAAGCGCTACGGATTTGCTGCGGAGCTTTCAGAACATCTCCAGTACAAAGTTTATACGTCATCTGTTTTGAACCATCTCTGAAATTCAGACGCAAGCAGTTGTCCATAGATCTTCACTATAAAATAATGTCGCATGCCGAACATCCTGCACGATTCATGACATCTGATCAGTACTGGCGTAACTACCATGCACGCCCTTCATGTATCCCTCCTTTTGATCTCCGCATTCACTCACTCATTGAAGAATTCAACCTAAAAGATCTGATTCCCAAAAGTTCTACCTTTTTCGGTATTGCTCCCTGGCAAGAAGTGAATATTCACCTACTCAACATCTTTGGAGAACTTAAGAAGAGCAGTACCAACGACGTCCAATACCAACAAATTTTCCTGGACCATAGAAACAGCTATTCTAACTATAAAGCAATTTTCACTGATGGCTCAAAGAATCACGATCATGTCGGGGCAGCTTTTGTTTGCGATAAAGTAATCAGGAGTAGTAAACTTCATAAGGCTGCATCTGTCTTTACTGCAGAAACATTTGCCATTTTGAACTCCTTAATCTTTATCTCCAAGCAGAACAGCAGAAAATTCATCATCTACTCTGACTCACTGAGCGCCCTTGAATCAATTAATGCAAACACTGACCACCCTATGATCTTGGAAATTTTAAAGACTCACCTCCATTTGAGAAATGCAGGATATTCTGTAATGTACTGCTGGGTGCCTGGACATGCTGGCATCAAAGGTAATGAACTCGCTGATATCGCTGCAAAATCTGCTGATACTCCCTTCGATAATGATGTCCCTTTTACAGACATACAGAAGTACATCAGAACAAAGATCTTGTCCAGGTGGCAAGAACTCTGGGAATGCCAGACTCTGAACAAATTAAGGCAGGTAAAACCCAATCTGGAGTATTGGGAATCAAAAGGGAATCGAAAGGAGGATGTACTGTTGACTCGCCTACGAATTGGACACTGCAGGCTGACTCATCAGTATCTCTTGAAGGGAGATAATGAGCCTATCTGTGGCACCTGCAACGTTCCTACTTCAGTGAATCACATCTTAACCTACTGTCCTGCTTTTAGTCAGAAACGTGAACTACATTTTAACTCAACGAATTTTAACTTAACAGATCTCATTGGAAGAAACCCCCACGTCAACCTCATAAGTTTTTTAAAGGACATCTCCTTTTACCATATGATTTAAAGTTTTTCCTTTTAACGTACTCTACCTGTTGTCCTGCTTTTAGTCAGAAACGTGAATTACATTTTAACTCTACGAATTTTAACTCAACAGATCTCATTGGAAGAAACATCATAAGTTTCATCAACATCATAAGTTTTTAAAGGACATTTTAACTCTACGAATTTTAACTCAACAGATCTCATTCGAAGAAACATCATAAGTTTCATCAACATCATAAGTTTTTAAAGGACATCTCCTTTTACCATATGATTTAAAGTTTTTCCTTTTAACGTACTCTACCTGTTGCCAGAGCTTTTCTCAAAGCCATTTCTGGATGCCTTCATCAGCATTCCAGGTTCATTTCAACAATTCATCCAATACAATGTGTTTGTACTTTTGAACTTTATTCATCATTCGTCTGGCGCATAATAATCTTCAAGGTTTTGTGCCATTAAAAATACCAACCAACCAACCAACCATTGACGCACACTTTATGACAGGATCCTATAAATTTGAAAATAAATTGCTGCTTGCTGTTCTTTAGAATACAGGACCCAAATTTTAATATTCTTTTTGAAATGTAAGAAAAGTACAGTAACAGCAGTTAATTTATAGCCTTGTTCAATAAAACAAAGTGTGGCTTTTCAAAAATTGATTGGAGTAACATTAGACGAAAGCAAAGATATTGAGTGCATTGTTACATTACATTTATCCATAACTGGCTTTAAATCATGCTGCTTGGCAACAATTTCAATGTTGATAGGATAATGTATAAGTATCCCATTGACCCTTTTTTTTTTGTTTAAAAATGAATAACCTTCTGGTTGACTCAATATTTATTGGTAGATGCTATAAAATAGCCATATGTTTGTAAAAATTTAATAAAGACATGATGAGTTAGTGACTTTTTATGAAGGGAAAAAATTTTAAGTATTTAAAATGAAAATATATTTACATAAAGTATCATTTATTTTGAAAAACAAATCTTTCTACTTTGGTTTGTTTTTTAATATTATGGAAGCTAAATATTGCCTTATGTTCCCCCCTATCAATTATATTTTAATCTGCAAACTATTAAATTGAATAGGATCATTCAGTGGTTATGTTTCATCAGGGTTTCAAT
>KK113248.1:622403-679252 GCA_000611955.2 Stegodyphus mimosarum
AGTAGTTTTCAGTTAATATAGATATGCCAGCTAGCTTCTCTTAGAAAAACCTTATTTAAAGGCAGCTCTTTAAGCCACAGATCTTAGTGCTTTAGTGGTAATAAAGTACGCATCTGTTAAAATCTGAGTGTGTATTGTCCCCAGGTGCTGTAAATCACAGCACCTGGGGACAACTGAAAATTTCACACCCTCTCTCCTCCTGTTTGCCAAGAATGGAAAACATTTTATTCTAAAATTTCTTAGCATCAATTTGGCGCCATCTGGATGCTGCATAGGGGGACAAATGTCTCTTCTTGCTCCTCCCTAGCTATGTTTCTGGTACAAGTTAAAATGGTTTTATATATCCTTGGATTCCAAGATGTTTCTTACTATTTACATGATCTTATGATGATGAAATATTAATATAAATGGAGTATATTTTCTAAATACCTCTATTTTCTTTTCAGTTGATGGTGGTCATCGAGCTATTATATTTAGTCGCATCGGTGGTGTGAAAAATGACATTTATAGCGAAGGTCTTCATTTTAGGTAAAATATGTAATTTTAGTATAGTTTAAAGGTTTATTTTTAAAATTCTGTAATTTATAGTAGTTTAGTAACATTATGTAGATTGTGCTGTCCTGTGTAAAATTAAACAAAAAGGAGTCTTAGTTTAATGTAAATTTTGAATAAAATTCTGTAGTATTATAGATATATAGACTATAGATTTCAAAGGCATCAGAAAGTCTTTCGTACCTATAACTTCCCATCAGATAGTTTTCTCACATCAGAGAAAAATTGCATAACAGTGCTTCTAGGGTACTTATGTCAGATATTGGTGTGTTTTACTCCGTTTGAATACTGTGTCATCTTTTATAAAATTTATAATATTCCTGAAGCCGAATGAATAAAATTGCTGAAACTCTAGTCGATAGTTTGACCTGCATATGAATCTCACTCCCTTATTAGTGTGTTTCAGATATAATTGTAATCATAAGTTTTCTAATCTCATCTTATTAAGGTATGTTTTTTAGGATCTGTACCTCAAGAATCCTGTGCTGTGATAAAGCTATATTCCTATAGGCTGCGTTCACACGGAAGCATAAAGGGCATAAGTGGTTTAAGCCGAGCTGCATTGCCAAGACAACCAGTCTGTGCTACATCACGAAATCTGGTTTGGGGGCTCTTGGCGTAAGGTTCTAACTTTTCCAACTTCATGCCGACTTGGGATAAGCATCGACCAATCAGAGTGAAGTTAAAATGAAGCGGCAACGAGCAGTGAACGCGGGAAAACAGTGCTGGAAACTGTAGACACATCCACGCATGCACAAATTTAACTTCTCTCATTGCCCACAGCTTAGACCCCGTCTCACAGGTGTGAACGGAACTCCCGTATTTTATGCCCCGTCTGAACGCAGCCATATATGCTCTTCTCATGTGGGCTGAATGTAGCAGATAGACATTGGTAAACTGCGATTAAAAAATTCCACCTGTTATGCTTAGGTAATTGAGATAGCTCTTCTGCCTAGAATTGTTTTCAGGGTATAGTTTTAATTCTGTGTCAGAACAGGATGCTGTGTTGAACTTTGCCTTATATGAAATTGAGCTGTTAGGTTGCAATCACAGATTTTACAAGTTATTCGTCATGTACTGAAACGAGTAGGTGAGAACAAGTTAAAGTTATCGATATATATCGCAGCATTTATAACTTTGCCATTTTTATATTTTTTACTAGTAGATAAGTTTTAAATTATTAATAATCCATCTCATGTTTGTATGTTGTTGTGACCTTATGTCTGACAATAGCATCAGATAAAGTACAATAATTCTGTTGTGGCCAAGATGTAAGGGTTGGGTTTGTCATTGCTTCGGCTCGTTATAGGTGATGGTATGAATTTTTTCAATGCTGTCCCAGTTTTGAAGGAGAAATCTGAGGGTCTCCCAACCCTCTTCCCTCCAACATCTTGGAAACTTTTGGCAGGACAGTATTTTAACATGTGTATATATATATATATTTTATTTATTAATTTTTTTTTGAATTTGAAAAATTTATGTCATAATATTGTAGGTAAGATTCATATATGCATTGATATACTACAAGATACTGGAATTATTGATTAAGGAAAAAAGCATTCTGCGAATCTGTTCATTATTAATACAATAAATGGTAGAATTGTTAGCTATTGATTACTTTGTTTTTACATTAATGTCCAAAATTATGTTTACATGCATGAAATCATGGATTTCTCAGAAACTGTGAACTATCATTTTATGAATTAGTGTGGAATGTTACCTAACACATAAAAACAAAAGAAAAAAATTAAAAGAACTATATCTGCTCATTTCCATTTCTGCTGGGGAAAGTCACCTCTTCTTTTAGCGCATACCTGAGATCTCTGACCGGCCAGGGTTTTCACTAAGAAAGCACAAATTTCCCAAAACTAGTATGAGGCAAAATTATTTTCGTGGTTTTAATGGAAAAATTCTCCTGGTATTTTGTATCTGGATTTGTGTGCTTTTAGTACATTGCCTTAATTTCTTTGACATATTTTAATATGCATGTATGTATATGTTCTTAGGATATCACAAAAAATATTCTAGGCTGTATATATATATATATGTGGCCAATTAGAGGGTTAAACAATTGGGAACACCAGATTGACTCCTTTCGACACTGCCCTTGATGGCTAGCTTCCTTTTTCATTCTCTAATCAATTGTTTTTCTTATCCATTCAGTTTCCTTTGGAAAATGTGGAGATAATTGTAATTTTTTTACAGGGGTAGTCTGTGATTAAAATGCCTTGATTCTGTATTTGATATAAAACTGTAACATAAAATACTAAAAATGATACGTTACAAGGAGAGTTTGGGTGGATAGGTCAGAAAATAATTAAGGTTTGAATGTAGTATGGAATATGATCTCCGATTTGCTCACACACACATCTCAACTTGTTTTTATGCTGGCATTAAAGTTATTAACCACAATTTTGGAAATTAATTTTCGCTTCTCCTGCAATGAAATCTGTGCATTTAGATCCTTAGGAGGAGGGTGTCTTGATGCAACATCTTTTCCAAGGTAGTCTCATACCTTATTGGGTTAAGATCAGGAGATTTCGCTGGTCAGTTTTCACTCAATATGTTCATTATCAACAAGGTTTCCTTGATGTGGCCGAGAATTATAGCATCCAAAACATAATTAAAACATAAAAAATTATAATCTCAATAAACTGCATTTCAAATCAAAATAAAACAAAGAAATAACATGAAAAAGGGAAATACATGTTATCTACAGTACAAAAAGGAAATATCAACTTACCTTAGCTAGAAATTTCTGTGTCTTCGATGAGTAGCACATAGAATTCCTTAAAAGCATCTAAAAACTTTAAAATTATCTGAACTAGAATCTGTATACTGCCGTTGCCACAAAAATATCCTCCAGACTGTCAGTGGCATTCCTTTTGAAAATCCCATTTTATTACACCCCACGTGCCTTCCATGTGTTGATATGAGCTTCGGTTTCCGAATCCTTAAATGTCCCTGTGTAATTTACCGAGAGATAAATGAAACTATTTAAATCTTCATTTACACACCAATCGATGAATGTTTTCTTTTCCATTCATTCCAAATCGTACAGAAATTTCAGGTTAGTCTTATCCCTGGCAGCCATTTTACGATGTACAGCATAAAATAACCAATGTAATTTCCAACGTAAGCCCTCAGAAATATTTTTCCAACAATTGAAATCACCACAGTCACACATTATGAGCACTCGTATCATAATAGGGTTTCCAAAATATTAACCATTAAATTCTCAGGTTACCATAAATGGAACAACCACTTGGCAATAATCCTAGCGGTACCCTAAAGTATAGATTACTCACAGTTTGTTCTATAATAGTCAGAGGAAGAATTTGTGTTTGACTCCCTTTAGATATAAACATCTCTAGAATCATATTTGGAACTAAACTTTGACTCATCAGTAAGAAAAACATGAGATTTTAAACCAGTGGTGTTCATTCCACTTCTGATGTTTTTTGTACTAATTGAAACACATAACCTTGGCTTTCTATCATAAAAGGCCTTATTCATTAAGTTTTCTGTATACAGTTTGCTCTTGTACAAAAATTTCTGTGGTAGTTGCAAGCTGCGAGTTCAACTGCTGAGCTGTAGATTTTCTATCGACAGAAAGTTATTGTAAAATATCGATCTTGAGAAGCAGTTATTAGTTTACAGCCTTGTCCAGACCTCCTTACAACTGTTTCAAGAGTTCGGAAATTGTTTCCATGATGTACAGATTATCTTGAAATGTTACATCTCACTTCTTCCATAATTATTGTCCGCCCTGTTTCTAAATGTCCAATGATTAGCCATTTCACAGATTCTTCCAAATGATATTTTGGAGCTATAACAAGCCATCTTGAGTTGTTACACACTGAAATCAAATATTTTATTGCAGAAATTCACTTTGGACCAAATGCCTGTATGATCATCAGATGAGGTAATACCCTAATTTTCATATTAGAAACTGTTTGATGGGATAATGCTAGTCCTTCACTCATTCTCTGCAGAAATGGATTACATTGAATGGATATTTCAGGCAATATAATTATTTTTGGGTAGGTAGAGATAAATTTAGACATGAGTGTAATTGAGATAGGGATTGCTAATTATGCATGTAAATACAAATACATTTCTACTCAAGCTTTTATTGTTCAAGATTATAGGAGACAAGTATTGTAGACTAATTCTTGTATCAAAATGATAAAGAAATTACAAATTCTTCTAAAATTTGTGTTTTCAGAATGAATGTGGAATAGCATTTACATTTATTGTACTTTCAATGCAGGATTCCTTGGTTTCAGTATCCTATTATTTATGACATAAGAGCTAAACCTAGAAAAATATCTTCACCTACTGGTAGTAAAGGTATGTTAATAATATTCTTGGATCTTATTTTTTAATTTCTTCTTATTTTTTTTTAATTATCCCTCAATCTTTTTTTATCAAAAATGATTTAATCCAACAATAATGAATTTTGCTATTTTAGTTGTGAAATATTTATTTAGAAACGAAAATATGTCCTATGTCAAGTTTATAAAGTGTCATTAAATTTTGATGGTCTAATTATTGTGTTATTTTACCTTTGAATGCTATGGAAACTTTTCTTCTCTCTTTGTATGTAATCATTTAAGTTTTCATAAATGATATTTGTTCTTTTGGTACTTACGTATTATCTGGTCGACCACCAAAGTTGCGCCAATCGTTCCTGCTGTATTCTTAAGAAACGGATGCCTCTTTATTTAATAAACAATCAGTATTGAAGACACTTTCTTTTCATGCTTTGTAAAAATATTTTTCTTGATTCTTTTTTTTTATGAAAAACTCTATGTAGAATGTGCCATGAGTGCTAATTACGTTAGGTAATTATTCTAATATATTAATTCTTTGTCGGGTATATTCACCTGATGATATTTTGTCCATTAAATATACACTTTTGTTTATGGTTGCATCCCATAACTTTAAAACTAATCCATTGCTTGCTGTTCTATAGAAGGTCCATCATGAATTTCAATCATTTTCTCAAAATAATAAGAAAAAATACAGCAATAACAGTTAATTTATAGAAACAAATCATGCCTTAAGAGAATCGGTCAGATGTATATCTAACAAAAGTGCAGATGTTTTGTGTTCTAATGTCGAGTGTATCCGGAATTGGTGCTAAATCATGCAACTTGACAATATTTTCACGGCTATCGGGATAATACACAAGTAACGTTCTTTCTTTGTGATATTTTTGTTCTCATATTTCATAATTGTTTTGTAAAGATCATTTTCTAAATTAGCCGAATCTTCATCTAAAATACAAAAATTGTGAAATAAAAATATAAAATTCTTTAATAGTTTTTGTGAGTTTCTTATTAGAATTTAAGAATTTGAAGCTAAACATCATAATTCCAGAGATTTGTAAGCAAGTAATTATTGAGAGCACATAATTTAGCCAAATAGTACAATATCTAAATAATCTGAATCATTATTTTTCTTACTTGGTTCTAGAAACTATTCCATGAAAAATAACTAATAAGTGGCATTTTTTGTTTAATTTTTGCGTTGTAAATCTGAATATTGCAAATTAAAGTAAATGGCAATCTTAAGTACCATTTAGAGCAGTAGTTCTGTCTAACGAAAGGAGCTGTATACCATGTTAAGGAATGCATTATAAACTACAAATGGTAAGAACAGACAACTGAATGAGAGAATTTTGTACACCTAATTATATTCTTTAAAAGTGCAATTCATGTTTGAGTGAGAGGAGAAGGAATTTATAATTTGGTTAGGATTCAATGATTTAAATAAATACAGTAGATGCTGCTTAATTTGATCAGTTAATGTTATCATTGGGATATTGTAATTGAATAGCTGAATTGCCACCCATTTGTTTATGAAAAACTTGGAAAATGCATCTCTTATTTCATACTGCGATCCTTGCACGAAATGCATCTTCGAGTTCTGTTACGCATGCATTACAAAATCACATACATGGGCTGGAGTTCTGCCTTCACAGCTAGAAAGTCAAGATCAACATAGGAAAGACTGTGGCTGTCACGTTCATGCATTGACAAGTTATTGTCGTCAGTATTAGTATGTACAATACTGTTATCTCGTGGTCCAAGTAAATGACCTTTCTTGGTGTTATTCTGAACCAAAGACTAATATGCAAGCCCCACATTATACACATAATTTCTAAGTTATGGAAGTCTAAAGCTGTTCTTCAACTCTTAATTTGCTAGGTTGCGTCCTGTTATTACTTATGCTTGTCCCGTCTGGGGTTTCGTAGACTGCAGGTCAGTCAAAATGTTATTCTCCAACAAATTGCAAGAGCACACTTGTTTTACCAAGATGTAAAAATGCACGAAGACCTTGCCATTAAGCCAGTTGCAAACTATGTAGCAAAAATTGCCAAAAAATTCTTTAACAGTATTTCAAATGTTAACAATCATTTTCTATTCCATTGTTAAATGATGGTCCATATGAGATAAATAACAATAGACGGCCTGATGCTGTTTATAAAAATTTAGATTGATTTGCTGTTATTTACTATGTAGAAATGGTTTTGTTTCTTATCCACCCATGAGTAATTTCCCCCTCCATAGTATATTTAATTTTACTTTATTTGTAACCTGTTCCACTTTTATCTTACTGCAAGCATATGTGCAGCCATCTACTGGCTGCTCTGCCTACTAATTATTTGTTAGTTTTTACATTATTATTATTTGATTTGACACAGAGTCATAGTTTTCAGTTGCTCTGGTTCTCTCCTTTCGTTCAACCAATAGCTAGGCTTTCATTAGCCAATAGCTAAGCATCTTGTGACACGTAACCAGCCCACTGCACTCGGTGCTTTTCCATCGTACATACTTCAACTCTGACGACAGACACAGCTGTCTTATTATTAGTCTTGCTCAACAAACTTTGTTTTGCTCAACAAACTTTGTTTTACTCTACAAACTTTGCTATTTATCTGATGAAATGCTATTCTTATGTTACACTTTATAATGTCTGGGATAGGGCTTCGGTCTAGGAACTCATGCCTTGTGCCCTCCGGCCACCTAAGAAGTATCGCTTATTGTGATTTACAATTTGGTTCATATGATCAAAGTATTATTGAACAAATTTTTTAAAACAGATATAAAATTGCCAAACAAGGTTGAAGTTTAGTATAAATTTGCCAAATTACATAAAATATCGCCAAGTAAGAGATTAAGTTGCCAGACAGTTTGATTTTAGTCAACCGTTTTAAATTGGATAAAAAAAGGAACGTTAGTTTAGCATAAATTTTGAATAACTCTTGATTTTGAGAGCAATCAGATGCAGGTTTATCTTTATCAAAAGCAAAGCAATTTCTGCAAACTTCTACCCTTTCTGTAAAAGACCCACCAGTGGCCGAGTTGTAAAGTCGCTGAACACTGGTAGTTTGACCCGCGTTTGATTCCAGGTAATCAGCTGGCTGCATAGGCATTTTCATGGTTTTACCTATGTGTAATGTGAATATGAGCTAGTTTCCTTTAGAAAATCCTCCACAGTGTTGCAGATAGCTCTAGCATGCTTTGCCATGGTCAAACAAACCAAATCTTTTATAAAAAAAAATTCTGGAAGAAAAAAAATTGATGGTAGTAAGCTCTCTGTTTTAGTTTAAAGAGCTGCTGGTCTTTAATATGCAGGATTACTAACAGCAGTGTGAGGATGCCACAGAACAAATAAACAGACAAAAGATTTTGCCTATTTTATTTTTACTTATTACATATATTCACTCAAAATTATCTTATGTAAACTTGGGTGATCATATGAGAAATAACATACATAATTTAAGGTGTGCAGTTGTATTCCTAGTAAATATTAAATCTATAAATTAGCTGCCAAATGTACTTGGAAAGTTAGTTGGCACCATATCAAGATTAAAAAAATAATGTTTCATAAAATCAAATGCCTTTTTATTTTGTTTCACACACCAGTGGCTGAGCGGTAAAGTTGCCGAACTCTGGTAGCCGGTCTGACGTTTGAATTATGTGAACAGGCTGGCTGCGTGGGTGTTTTCGTGGTTTTTCCCATGTGTAATATGTATGCAATCCAGTTTCCCTTAGAAAGCATTCCTCCCCTTAACCCGTATCATACCAAGCATAGAAAAAATTTAATATTTTTTATAAATTCTTAAATATGTGTTTCTCTAAGTCCATGTATACATATAAAACCAAAAAATTTACCCAATTTTTATTAGTTTGATCAGTACAGCCTTCCCAAAATATAGGATAATTGTATAATCCTCCGCTGATAGTTCTTACTTACATGGAATGGAAAAAAGCATCTTAAGCATAGTCCAGCATTACATTTTTAACAGATTGTTGTTGGTTTTGCTGCGCAGGTTTTTAACTGGCATCTTTGTCTATTTTCTGAGTTTTTCACAATAACTTGTTCATTTTGAAGCTTTAGAAAATCTTCATTAGCCTGTTGAACAGCCGGTTTTCTGCAAGATGGTTTTCGTGAAGAAAGTCCCAAATTGGCAAATGTTTTGTGTCTTCAAAAATCAAGCAGGCTCAGACTGTCATCACTAAATAACTGATTGTGTTTCCATGAAGCAATAAATGCTGTTCCAAACACATTAACAAATAAAGGCCAGTACCATTTCTTTCCTTGAAGTGAAGTAACATAAGCTGCTGCATGATTATCAAATAGAGCAACACCATTTTTATATTTATTGTAAGATGTAATGCACATTGGTATCTTTACTTGCTTTCTGCCACATTTTACTCTTCTTTCTACGGTTCGTACACTTTTTGTTTCTCCAAAATTAGACTTTATTGAAACAATACAATTGTTATTCCATCGAACTGCTACAACTTTGATTTTTAAATCAAAACTGTTGTCTGAAGAGCCGCGTTCCATTTTTGACATATGTTTTAGAAGGTATAAGTAATCATTTAAATATTCTATGTCCTCTAGCAGTATCTAGCAAAGAATTTTTATTTGCAAGAATAATTCATTGGAAGTAAAGAAATTATTCATATTAATCTTATGTATCTTAGGGTTTGTACTTATTGACAGAAAATTCTAGGCTCATGCATGATTTTCTTAGCTGGTTCCTTCTTTTATGCCCTTGGATTTTTTTTTCTTTTGCACATTTAAAGTTTCCATAGTTAGGCCTTTTTTAGATGTTGCTGCTTTTAATGGCATGCTATCAGTGGCTGTAGATTCTGTTTTAGTTTGCTTTGTACCTTGGTAAAGTATGATATGATATGGAAAGCCATTGTAGAAAGTTAGCATCCATAATTTATAACCATATTTTACCGATTTCTCTTTTATGTACATCATAACATCCATGCTTTCCAAAGTATCTAACCATTCTTTTGTCGATACTTAAAAATTCAAAAAATACTCTGAATTGTTGAGATCTGTTTAGCAGGTCATAAAGTGGGCTCACTTTAAAGTACCGATCACTCAAGTCAAGTTGTAAGTTATCATTAAAATGAAGATACTTTTTTATTTTGTAATACTTTTTCTTTGACATTGCTTTGCTAACAGTTAAAGTTCCAGTGTCAGGTGCATTTTACCAGTACGTCTTCTTTTGGGCTAAAATATGATAACCACTGTAGAAAAGAATTGTTATAAATTGCTTCATTTCGTTGATGTTTATTTCAAAAACATGATTTTTTTTTTTTTTTTTTTTTTATATTTAACCAATTCTTCAACCGTTACCTCGATCAATTTCAAAAAGATTAGTTCAGAGATTTCCATAGGAGTTTTACCAGGAACAAAATCTTTAAAAACTTGAATTATCTCAAGAAGAAAAGCCTTCAGAATATGTTTGTATTTGGGTTCTTATTTAACCCATTTGGAATTAACATCATGTTCTTTGTTGCTGTTTGGAACTAAAATTTCAGTAGTGCCTGCAACCTCTTTAAGACTTACTTCATCACATACTTGTAGATGAATCATCAATCTCCTCTATGTCTCTCGGTGCATCGGGATCCGGAAGTAACATCCCAAACTCATTATCTAAGTCGACTGAATCATTGTCATCTCCACAAAAAATGATCAAAACTTGTGCGTTGAAAACATGAGCAAAAAACTGCAAAAATCCCCATTTTAAAAAATTAATAAAAAATATCTAAATTAACTTGCGATAAAGACAAATATGTAGTTAAATGACTCTTAAATAATAAATCATCTTTAATTTGAATTAAATTATTTCAAAGATTTTGTACAAAGATTATTTATTTATGTGTGCTGTCCTGTTTGTAGGACGATGAGGAAATATGGTTTAAGCAGATTGCCTGTGAGTGCTTTGTCGTAACCAAATAAACCAAACCATTTTGTTTGTCGTCTACAATGAAATCTCTCATCATAATAATAGGAACATCTGTATCTACGGTAAACTCTGTATAAATCAGTAAAGTAGTCTCAGAATATTTCATCAGTGCACTAAACAAGAACATATTCTAATATATGAATTAACAGATGGATGAATATAAAAGGATGCTGCAATAAATCTTGACTATCCATTAACAGTTGCATCAACCATATAAATATCACCTGTAATCCTGTCTTGGCTAAATAAAATAAAATCCTGTCCTGGCTAAATAAAATAAAATGCAGCAAACACCACTTGAACACACTGCCTACCAGATGATGACATTGCCATTCACATGTGGTCGCCTAACAGACCATTATGGAGGAACATGATCCTATGTTAAAATTCTAGCCTAGGGGTCTCCAAACTATGGCCCGAGGGCTGAATCAGGCCTGCGAGCACTAATGACCCGGCCGCCAGGGTTTTCTTCAAAATAATTTTAGAAAATTTAAAGTAATAAATAACATACAGATTAACTATTTTTTATAACGGCTAATCTAGAATTGCCTTGCTTATCATGCACGTTCTTTGTAAAACATATTATAAACTTCATACAGCCATTTCTAAATTTACAATGCGTGAAATACAGTAACACTATATAAAAAATCTCATGTGGACACACATGGCTTCGTCATACATCCTATTAAATTACACTCATTTTTTTGCCACACTTTATTTAAACTTATTTTCTTGAATTTCATCAGAGATATATTTCTTATTCAGTCAGTTCAGCTCTCAATTCATGACAAAGCATAAATACATAAAAACTCAAAAAATCTTCAAACAAAAACAAGAGTTTAAAATGTAAACAAATGGTGACTTTGTTAGGCTTAGTAGCACTTTTAAAAACCTTTTAAATTGTTGATAATTATATTACTATTCCATGTAGATTAACTTAAGTCATAAAAACTGTAACTGGAATATGAGAACACATAATTCAGTCACTTTACAGCAAAAAATGCAAAATTTACCAGCATATAAGAATACAAAACAGTTCACCAAGACAGGTAATAGTATTATCAGTAAAGACAGAAATAGTTAACCATAATGAGGAAGATTTAGCAGCACCGTGATTTTGTAATGAAGAAACATTTCTCCCATTTGTTGACGAAGAGCACAAGCATATTATAACAGGAAATCTGGACATTATTTAAGATCAAGAGATTAGACTGCTTATGAAAAAAGGAATGAAATTTAGATTAAATTCATTAATAAATTACATTGCATGGAAAATATTTCTGCAGATATTGATAATTTCATCTTGAAAGTAAGTTCTCAACTAAGTTTATCTTCACATCTATTTAAGGAATGGCAGAATGAGAATATTACTCAAAGCAAAAAGAAAATTGAAAAAAATTCAAGGATTTAAAAGAATTAATAACTGGAAAAATTTACTTTTGAAGTTTTCACAATTAAAAAAGCAATTTACCATTACCAAAATTAATAAAGCAAACATAAAATTCAGTATTTTACGAAAAAAATTCTGTAGTACTGTATTATTGAAAATGAACTGGAAAATTCTTCTGCCTATAGTGTCTGTAAAAATAAAGAACTGTTATTAACAAAATTTCTGCTTTTCGCAAAAAAGTGAAGAATTTCTTTTTACACTATAAATAACGGATTTCCCAATCTCTGTCTTACCAAAATTTCATAAAAATCCTGTCAGATTTAGATTTATAGCCAGTAGTACCAGAAACTCCAAGAAGAATTTTGATAGTTTTACTCATCTACTTAAAACTATGTGTCATATAGTTTTTGAACAAGTTAAAGCTGATAAAAAAACTTCTGCCGAATTATTTACGACAACTTGAAAACCACTGAAGAAGTTAGAAATTGTAAAATTTACAATATTAACTGTGATGACTTTGAAAACCTCTACATGTCTATACCACTCAAAGAAATCTACGAAAGTCTTAGAAATGACAAATTTTTTTCCTGAAATACTTAAATCTGGATTTACAAAAATGGGAAGAATTTCTACATTTTTCACTATACAGTAACTATATTAAACATTCAAAATTTCTTTACCCGCGAACACAAGAAATTCCAATGAGAAGTTCATATTCTACTCATCTTTATAACTTATTTCTAGGTTCTAAATAATTCAAATTCCTAAAGAGCCTTTCTGGTAACGATTTCAGTAAATTTGAACACACTTATAGATATATTGATGACATTATTACTTTCAACAATTCTAATCTTAAAAAAAAAAAGCAGCATCTACCATAACTGTCTAAAACTTAATAAGACGACTCTTGATCTAAGTATTCATAATCTTACAGAAATTAAACTTTTTGATGAAAGAAAAGATTTTAATTTTTTTACTATTAAACTTATAAATTGGAACTCCAACATATCTAAAAATGTTATTGCAAATACCATTATTAACCAAATTAGCAGAATTAAAGTTTGCACTGAAATAGAAACACATAAAGAGGAAATTTTAATTTTCACCAAAATTTTAAAAGAAAATGAAATACCTATAAAATTAATAGTCTGTTAAAAAAGTCTGGAGTAGTCTACACCCTATAATTCTTTTTAAAAGTATGAATTTTTTATCTGAAAGCTCCAAAAGAGAAGATGTTTTAAAGGGCTTATAGGATTTTTTTTTTACTTTTTTCCTCTTAATTACTACTCTGTTATTAAAAAAGGGCCTTCTATATTCTTATAACTATATATTCTTATAAGTCGTCATGCTGAGCCCTTGACGTAAAGACTTTTTACTTTTCTAACAATAGTTTCTATACTTCCTTTTTCAAGCTTTCTTAAACTTTTTTTTCTGTAATTTTATATGAAAAAAAATTTTTAAATCTGAAATTCAACTTTATGAATTTTTCTATTCATTTCTAAAAAACTATTATTAAACACTTTTTTACCACTTTTTAAGTCTATTAATTTTAAAGAAAAATTTATTCTAAAATTTAAAGTTATACACTGATTGACATTCTTTATTCCCATTTTTGTTTTAAAAGAGATAGAATTTACTAAAATTTCATTTTAATTAATAAAGTAATAATTTTCTTTTTCAAAATTAAAATTTTAATAGACGCATTAAAAGTTTTTCTCTTGGTGTCGAAATTCTGTTTTCTGCTCCAATTTTTTGCCTTTTGAACAATTACTTTCTCGCCATAATATTTTAGTTTAGCCAATGAGGCCAAAATGACAAACCTAAACGTCACTACTGTAATGATCTTATTCATAGTTTTGATTGTGTTCTAAATGAAAGTACTCGAAGGTTTTAATTACTTCTTGTGAGTTTTACTTTAGTCTTTTCACTAAAGTTTTATAATTTCACTTGTGTTTTAAATTTTTTGGATTATGTTTTCTTTGTTTAAAGTTAAAATTTTGATTTGAATTTTTCACTGAAGTACTTTATTATTTCACTTATGGTTTCAATTATATAAATAGAATTCTCTTAGAGTACAAGATTTGAATTAGAATTTACTTTGTTTTTCCCTTGCTTTGGGGATGGCCGGAATTTTCTGGTGAACTATTATAATTAAAATACATTGAAATGGTTCATCGACTAATTCTGGGTACAAAAAAAGCAAGGATAGAAAAGAGATTTCGATTGATTTCAGTGTTCCTTCTCCTGACGAAGTGGCATTGAAGTTGATTGATTTCCTCTTCTATTATGATGATGATTTGTTGACATTGATGTTTGGAAATGGAGTATTGCTTGTTTGAAAAGTTTTGGTTTGAACATTTATAAAATACTTCATTGCATTTATAGACCATTTGAAATTTATTACTTGTGAATTTCAATTTTTGGTCTTTGTGAGAAATTAATTCTAAATTTCTTTATTTCTTTACTGATAATTTTTCAACAGCTTAATGCATGAAAAAATCTAGGAATGATTGTGTTTTGTTTTAAAAAAAAAATGTTTTGTAATTATTGTACTTTTGACTCAGCCAATTGCAACCAAAAAGCTAGGTACACAACTACATGTTATAGCAGTCCCATTTACAAAATTTCAACTTTTTGAAGCTATTTGCTTTTGAGTTATACAAGATACATGCATGCGTATGTACGTACAGACGCCATGAAAAAATCTCTCCTGAATTTAAAGGAAGTCCTTTATTCTTGCAGAACATAAAATTCAACAGAAAAGTGGCATACGGCAATTCGAATAGGCACGCTAGGTCCGAAAGATCTCATCCGATCAAAACAAAACTTCGAATCAAATTTCTGGGGGAAAACTTCTGAAATACAAAGAGGATGACCTTGGAGAAGACTACACTGAACCACAACCACTTGGGAAAAACAGGGGTTTTAATCGGGCAGGTCCAATGGACGCAGCACGCCTGCTCGCTGCTTAATGTTATAAAAAAAGCCATAGGCAAACATACTGTAACTGTAAATATAATTGTATGAAAGTTACTTTTAAATGGAATGTCTTTAAATTACTGGCTTTATAAAGAGGTATGTGTATTATTTAGTAGCACACTCTGTAGATGTTCTTATAATGTAAATAGTTAGCGCTTTTGTCTAGCCGATATTATCCATAGTTCGAATCTCAGCAAGAACATAGTGATTTTACATATTTCATGTTCCTGAAAGCTTTGGCACATGTATACTTAAAGCAAAAATGTGGTCGACAAAATTTCATCTCCATTTGTAATGAGATCAGGTCTTGTCAGTTTTCCAGTTTAAGTGAAAAGTTTCTCTCACCCGGTTTTAAATGAAAAAATGTCAGGAATTGCAGTTTGCTGTGTGTGCACTTGTGGTGCAATTTGCTGAAAGCAGGAAGATCCATGGTTCAAATCTTGGAAGGATACAATTGATTTTTCATATTTCTTGCTTCTGAAAAGCCACCTTTAGTGTCTTATGTTGAAATACCTTAAAGATAAATAACTGCATCAGAATGTCAGGATCTGTTAGCCATTAGACTGAGGTTAACAATAAGTAATAATTAGTTCAGTTAAGTGTGATTTTTATGTTAAGTGGTGGTTCTGAATACTTTAATTTGAGAAATTAGTAAATTTGAATAGGCAAACGGTTGTACTTGATCGACATGAATATTAATGCTTACTGTTTAAAACTTAAGAAATTTGTATTTATTTTACAGATCTACAGATGGTGAATATTTCCTTGAGAGTTTTAGCACGACCTGATGCAACAAATTTGCCCCATATGTACAGAATGCTGGGAACAGATTATGATGAAAGAGTTCTTCCTTCTATATGCAATGAAGTATGATATACTATTTAATAATTTCTTTTTTACTGAAATTATTTGAATTTAAAGCCAATAATCGTAATAAAAAATCTGTTATTCATAAAAATTTTGTTTTTTATATTAGTCCTGTATAGAAGAACCTAGCAGATACAGAACAAATTTGTCCTAGCATTTGACACACTGTATTGAAATACACATGATGTGCTGCATTGTCCCGGCACATAACATATTGTATTGACTATTTTGCCATACTTTATTGAAAGTAGGGCAAAGTGCCTTTGTCAGCTTTTAAACTTTAGGTTGAAAATTATTTTTCAGTATAAGGCTTAGAATAATTTATTAATGACAATGAATGAATAATTATATTGTAGTTGAATCTTAATACACTGGCACAAAACATCGATATTCTTTATTTTGTATGTTTTCTAATAAATTTGGTGTAAGTTAAACTCTTAGAAAATGTTTTAATTTAGTACTTAAATAAATTATATATTATATATAATTTATTTAAGTAATATTTAAGTGATATGGTATATGATATTTTTGTTTTGTAAATTTGATATTTGTGTTTGTTTTATGCATGGAGAGGACAATAATTAGTGTTCTGTATTATAAAAAAAAAGCTGTTTAATATTAGATTTTACTTAACTCTTCATGTGGCCAAGTATTTTTCTCCTGTATTCTAAAGTTTCCTTACAAAGAGGTATTAGCTTTGTTAAGTCAAAAAAGACCTTACTTTATGTTTAGCCTCTTTACGTTTATGAATGTTGCTACTTATGTTTCTGGCCTTGGCAACAGTAAGTGTTCCTAGGCGACCACAGATGCTTAGATTCAAAAGTTTGATATTTTTATCCATAACCTCTTCAGAACGTTTTGCCGTTTTAGCATGATTTTTGCTGTTTACAGTAAATTGAAAAAAAAAAAATCCTCTCTGGCAAAAAATGGAACTGATCGTTTACATTTTCGTGTGATTATTTTTCATAATTTCTTACGTAGATATTAAGGCAAGTGTTCTTCGATGAACTTAATTCTTTATTCAGCGAGAAAGCACCATCCTACAGCAAAGTACAAATTTGGTATAACAAATTCAGTCATGGTTGGCGTTCACACTAGGAGGAGTTCTGTGAACGTCGTCGAAAATCGCTTGTTGTGCCAGAAAATATCGATGCCGTGCGTGATAAAGCAAGATCATCATGTGACGACCGCAAGATTGAGGCATCTTTGGGCATTAGCATGACGAGCATCAATGCAGTATTACCTGAATATTTGGCTGTAATAAAGATTTCTTTGTGTTGGATCCCACATAATCTGACAAATGCTGAAAAGAAGGCTCGTGCCAATTGGTGGAAGGAAATTTGGAAAAAATACATTCAAGGTGCATCAAAGGCTACGTATAACATCTACACAGGTATTGAATTATGAATCTATGAAGCCGAAACAAAACAGCAGTTGACTGCATAGGTCTTTCAAGACGAGCCAAATCCAGCAAAAGTTGTTCGTGGAAGAGGCGCTTCAAAGCAAACAGTTGCCTGTTTTTTCAGCGTTATCGGTCATGTGGCGACAGTGGGTGTTAGAGCAATGCAGGAAGGTCCATTCCGAATGGTACACGACTATTTGTTTGCCAGAAATCACAGGAGAAATTCAGAAAAAGCAGCAGCAGAAGACAATCATTCTTCATCATGACATTGCAAGCTCTCACACATCAACTCAAACAAAGGAATTTTTTAGGGGTCAGAACATCGAATTGATGGGTCATTCGCCATACATCCCTGATTTGGTACCCAATAACTTTTTTTATTCCCACACGTCAAAAATAAATTACGTGGTCAGCGACTTACGTCAATTGGAGTGGAAAAAGGGCTTTGAAAATTGGTTCAAATGCATGCAGAAGTGTATTGACCTTCGTGGAAAATATCTTTAAAAACAATAAAACAAATTTCTATCATAAACATTGTATTTTCATTATTAGGTCAGCAATATAAATAGCAACCCTCGTAATAAATTTTTGTAACGATTTGGATGCATTTTGAGATGCTTGTTGTTGCTTAAGATACTTAAAAATTTTTAGTAGAGATGTTTTTGTGGTCATACGTTGATACAGCTGAGCTATTTTAAAAGTTAAGTGATTAACAAAGCCAAAAAATTTCATTATTGGCAGGATGTGTATTTCAAATAAGATTTTTAAATTTTGTTTTGTATGGTGTGGTTTATGGCAAAGTATGTTGTGGCTGTCTGCATAAGCGAAAAGTTGTAAATTGCGATAACCTGAATTTACACTTTTTGTAACATTTTGGGTTGGAATGCGCTTTAGCCCACTGCTTGGCGGCGGTTGTTTTTGAATGAGCAATAAACGCTCCAACATGTGTAACTCCGTATATCCGCCAACATGGCTGACTGGGTATTTTGAAGCTACGGAAACATGTAGTTTTCGCGCATGCGTATTTCCTATTTTATAAACAACGGTTTTATTGGTAATGTGAGATGACATAGCTGTTTATTCGAAATTCTTAGGTGTTAATTTGAGTAGTTATTTCAGTTCTCGTTTTATTCTTTGAATGCGGTGTTTTTCTATTGAGTGTTTGCTATTTTCGTACGTATATTACGCTAAATACCAAGTCGCTATGGGATTTAGCTGTGATGCTGAGAGAGGTGAGTGAATGTACATGTACATTTATTGCTTTATTGGAAGTGCAAGTTGCGGTACGGTGTGTACATTGTATCGTTTGTAATTTTAATGCCCTTTTAAAAAAAATTCCTTCTTTCTTGGATGCCATTTTGGTTACGTTTTCGCGGAGCGTGTCGGGAAGGTTATGTAACGGCATAAAATGTGTAAGTATTACAACATAAAACGTAAATCATTAATTTAAACCTAACTGACAAATATTTTAATGATCATAATGTTCGTTTTGCATATTATTTTATTATCTTTTTGTGGCAAGTTTCCATACTAATTTATGCTTTAGAATTCTATGTTTTGTTTACAATAGGTTTTCGCGAGTAACGGCATAAAATGTGTAAGTATTACAACATAAAATGTAAATAATTAATTTAAAGGTAACTGACAAATATTTTAATGATCGTAATGTTCGTTTTGCACATTATTTTATTATCTTTTTGTGGCAACAGTTTCCATACTAATTTATGCTTTAGAATTCTATGTTTTGTTTACAATAGGTTTTCGTGGAGCGTGTCGGGAAGGTTGCAATTAATTGTAAAGACGTTTCGCAGAAACGCGCCGAATTAGCGATTTTCAAAACATTACCAAGCAGTGGGCTAAAGCGCATTTTAACCACATTTTGAAATGGGATTCTATTATATGTAGCACAATAATTCATCTTATTTTGTGGCTATAACATAAGCTACAGTTTCTGTTTTAAAAATTTTAAATATTGATAAAGTCTAATCGTGATAAATCATATAATTGAAGTAGGATTAGATTGGCCACGATGATCTGAGCTGTATTCAGTTACATACAGGCTTGTGAAAAATAATACCCGCACAGTGTCATATAATTGTGAAGGTAAATGCTTGTCTTTGTTAAACTTCTAGCTTAAACACAGAGCATAAATATTTTTTCAATTATTGAAGTTGAAATATTGTTTATATCATGATTAAAAAAGTGATTTATAGATGAAATTAAAAAAAAAATATTTCTTTTCCTTTTCTTTTACAGGTTTTAAAAAGTGTAGTAGCAAAATTTAATGCGTCTCAGCTGATAACACAGCGACAGCAAGTGTCTTTGCTCGTAAGAAAAGAGTTAATTGAACGAGCTAGAGACTTCAATATCATTCTAGATGATGTATCAATAACTGAATTGAGTTTTGGGAAAGAGAATTCTGCTGCTGTTGAAGCCAAGCACCAAGCAGGTTTGTTCTAAAATTTATTCCCAGTGCATGCTTCTACATAGTAAATGTTTAACCTTTTGTAAATGCTTTTTTTTTTCTCACTGTGTAATAGAGTTTTTCAGTGACTTAATCGTTTCACCATTGAGCAGCAAAAAAGATATTTTTGAAATGTTGCTTCTGAAAGTAACAAAATTTGTTGGAAGTAATACATTATTAATTGTACATAACTCTGATTAATTATTTTTACACTTTATAGTCTGATTTACCTAATATACAGAGAGTAATCTGAAATTAAAATTTTGCAGTATTTTATGAAAGAGAGTTAACTTTTTAGTGGGCATTACATTTTGCATAATTTTATTTAATAGTACACTATAAATGAATAATAATGAACAGATTATTATTATTTTAACTAATATTGGTAATGTATAAGTTATCCTACACAGATGTCCTGCAGATATAATAAGATGTATGACCTGCAGACGCGAGACCTTAATGTATACTGTTAAAATTAACTAAATGAAGTATGCAGTCACCTTTTAAAAGCAATCTACATGTCATTGATTGTCATACATACAAATACATATGTTATATATGTGTAGGATGTGGTTGTACTTTAGATCTATAGCAACAGTTTTATTGAAGGTGACAGTAGTAAAATTTAATAATTTAATTAAGAAAACATACAAACATAACAAATGTAATTAACATGAAGACGCTGCACAAAAATAAAAATAAAAAAGAGAAAGTTGGCCCATGGCATCATAAAAAATGGAATAACATCATAATAAGAATTTTTTTTTTTAAACTTTATTGTTGCTCGTGTCTCTCCGAGAAGTGATCATGCAATCTTGCGTTTTCTCTCTATTGAGTGCGTTACCATTCTTATAAATAAAAAGTAGCATATTACCATATATATATATATATATATATGCGTGTAGGATAAGTACGGGAATTTCTAGTGGAAAGGATTTAATATTTATTTATTTATATTAAAATTATATCTTAAAAAAATTGTGAATTTAATCCCGGAAATATAGGTAGCCCAGCAAGAAGCACAACGAGCTGCTTTTGTTGTTGAACAAGCAAAGCAAGAACGTCAACAAAAAATTGTTCAAGCTGAAGGTGAAGCTGAAGTTGCCAAAATGATATCCTTCTGATTTATGTTATGGTGGAATTTTCCTAATAGAAAATGTAAAATGTTCTCTTTTGTAAATTGCATGTCTCAAGTACTTTTTGTTTGGCTAGAATTAGGTAAATAAAATGTGTTATATTTTAAGCTCTTCAATACATAATAAACCTCATTGCAAAGTTAATCTTAGGGGCATATTAAAAATATTAATATTAAACTTGGAATTTTAAGTATTTCACATATAATTAAAATTTAAAAAAATGGCAATATTCTAAGTTTTTACATTAATATTTTGTACAATGTGGTGCAGAAATTGTCTTAAGAAATAAATAATACATGATTTTCTTTAGATATCACAAATAGTTTTTTCTGAAATACTGTCCTAGCAGGGGCCGTGTGGTTTAAGACCTCAGAATGTTCGTAGTTTAAGATGAGGCCACAAGCAGGCTGCTTGTGTTTTCATGGTGTTCCCTATATGTAATGCAAATATGAGACACTTCCTTAGTCCTTCCTAAAGGTGTCCGTTCTGTTATGCAGCTAGCCCAAGTGTGCTTTTCTATATTTAAATAGCCTAAACTTTCTCTAAATTACTAATACCATATATATCTGAATATAAGCTGAGAATGCACTTTTCTTCAAAAATTTACCCCCAAATTCAAATCCCTTATATAAGTTGAAATGAAAAAAAAAAAAAAAAAATTCCTGCAATGCCCAAACGTGTCACCGTGAGGGCAGTGCATGTAAAACTAGAGTATTTTCCAGTCAAAATCTCTGTTAAGTGCTAGACTACAATGACAATTGTTTTACCTCTGGTAACCCTGTTTGAAGCTAGCACCATTTTTCCATTCATTTGTTGACTTGTATACTATCTGTATCTTATTTCCTTTATGCAATTTTATTTTTAGTTTGATAAATGTATATCATTAGTTTTTAATGTCTATTTTGTAAGCAGTCTTTTGTAATTAATTTTTCTATACTTTAATTTTTTCTTTATTTAGATTAATCAGTTAAGTTGAAATGCATTATTTACTTTGCCAAATGATGACAGATCTTATTATGAGTTAATGGTTCCATAATGATTTGTGAATCTTGGCATCATTAGTGAAAAGTTTTACTTGATGTTGTAAACTCAAATCTACATCATTTGCGAAATTGCATGAACTTGCAAAGAAGTTATATTGTCAAGTTGCATTTTTTTGCATACATATGTGTGTGTGTGTCTGTATGGGTGTAATCTGTGTGAATGATGTGCGTTTCAGGAACCATTAACAAAGTGATGCTCTCTTTAGTAATCTGATGGCAATTTTAATAAATTCACTTATGAGAAGTTGTGTGGAAGTTTTAGACATCGGTACTGTTCTTTTAAAGTGGCCCCATAGCCTTGGCACGAATTATTGGTGGTTGTGGTGCGAGTCAATGCCGTTGTCGAGAGTTGGGGAATTGCACGTTTTTCATCGTATTCAAACGTTCATGTGCACGTGGTTTATGCGTCATCCGTTCATGGAAATGTGCTTACTGTTTTTTATCTGCCATCAATGGAAGAAGTTTGTGGCGATGATCATAAGATGCACATGTATGTTACAGAAGGGTCTGTTTGGAGATGGCAGCTGTTAACTGGAATAACTATGTGAGGGAAATGTTGTCTGATATCATAACAAAACATTCAACTAGAAAAATAAAAGAGTCGGATAAGATCTTCAAAATTGATGAATCCTTATTCTTAAAGCGGAAGAACTGTGCAAGTATTGTTCTTCCAATAGCGGTGGATTTTATGCGGCACCTGCCGCAAAGTCAACAAGTGCTTCTTATTTTAAGTATGCAGAAATGCAGGAACTCTGATGGAAGAAACCCACGAGCAGGTGAGGGAGGGTTTTGCAATATAAACGAACTGTTGGAAAGGTTATCAAATTGAGGGAGTGGAGAAATCGGATTTCAGCCATTTTATGGTTAATCACCAGTATAACTTTGTTGATCCAATGACGGGCAGATTCACAATTGCTCGCCTAATGGCCAACTTCTATAAATATGCTTATGCTTATTTTGGTTCAATGTTATTTTTTTGCCCTTTATATATGCATATTTTGTTTAATGAAATCTTTTTAGCCCTTTGACGTATAATTAACGAAATATTTCATTTTCCATTTTA
Organism: Stegodyphus mimosarum; assembly: GCA_000611955.2. Lineage (NCBI taxonomy): Eukaryota > Metazoa > Arthropoda > Arachnida > Araneae > Eresidae > Stegodyphus > Stegodyphus mimosarum. Next base: position 645,588 of record KK113248.1, read on the forward strand.
TTACGAAATTGCTATTATTCTTGTCATTCTACTTATTATATTTCTGTAACAGATATATTTGTATATTTTATTGTAATATTACTACATTACTGGAGAAATTGGTTGGGGACGGAGCGGTAAATTACGGGCCAAAAACTGGGCAAGGCTTACGGGCTGCTATAAAAGAAAAGTACAAAATTCCCTTTTTTAAAAATGAATCTTAGTTTTTTAAGATTAAACTTGTATGATTATTATTGGATGTTTCCTTAGCTTCTTTTAATTAGGTGATGCAATATCCAAGAACCCAGGTTACTTAAAATTGCGAAAAATTCGGGCTGCACAGAACATCGCTCGTACGGTAAGTTGTTGCTTTAAAAAATGTTTTCATTCAAGAAAGAAATTTAACATTCATATCCTGATTATCTGATATAATTAACATCCCCAACTTGAAATTGAAAGGTCCAGCAAAAGCAGGGCTCCTTCCTGCTAGGCTGATGGTCTCCTTAAATTTACGAGTTGTAATTGCAATGACATGTACCCATTCTTTGAAAATGTCAAAGATAAAATCTCCAGAATGCTTAATTCCAGCATGGTTCGAGCTACTGTTCTAGCAAGTATCAACTGTACTATGCTAAACCTAGAAACTTACACCATCCTGCCAATCAAACTATATACTAATGCTGCTATTTACGATACAAAATTTAATACTTATTCCAAAGATTTTGTTTTTCAAATATTACTGTGTTGTATGTCTTGAGTACGATGAGTTTGTTTATGTGCTGTTTGCCATAACTTATTGCAAACAGAGAGAAAAGGAACTCAATATTGTTTTATCACTCTGGCAGATAATTACTATAAATCTATTGACAACTTGACAGCTACTTAAAAATCTATCAAAACTAATATAAAATTTGAAGTTTATACCTCCTCCTAAAAAGAAAAACAAACTGCCTCTTCACTGTGCAGTATGCCACACGGAAGAAAATGAACAAGGCCCATAGATAAGAAATAAGGTATTATTGTGGAGATTGCAGTGTTAGACACGGTGTTATTCCTTCTTTTAAAAAATGCAAGTTTAAATATAAACTTGCAGTTAAAAATTTGCAGAAGTGTAATGAATATGAAAGGTAAATCTATGTAAAATAAGTTTAGTATTCATAACTGCATGTGTGAAAAAAAGCCAGCGTTCAAGGTGTAGCTATAATTTCTTTCTATACATATGTGATATAAATTTTTCAGATATAATTCATCTGAAAATGCTACGTTCATACAAATTCTGTAGTAAAAAAATTCTAGAATTTGAATAGCTTACTTATTAGTAAAATTTATTGAGCTGAGACATGATTAATGGCTAATAGAATCAGCATAGAGATTTATTTAAGGTGAAACATTATTTCTGGAATGTGATAATGTTAGCAGTAGAATTTATTTTTGCTTTCATAAGCAGAAAATTTACTTAACCAATTTTGAAATTATAGATATGACTTTTTTAAGATAAAATATTTTGATGCATTTTTACCAGACATTCTCTTTTTTCAAATTTCCTATCAGGTACCCTTTCTCTAAACTACATATCTTTTTTCTTTAATATTTTCCTTGTATGTAACCGTGTTTAAATGTAACTTCTTGGTAGTTGATCTATGTACCAACAATTTAAATTTAATGTAAAAAATAGGAACAAATATAAGAAAAATATGATATGTAATCCACACAGCCCTTAGTCCCAAAACATGCGGTAAGTTGCCAAATGCTGGTAGTGCGGTCTGAGGTCGGATGCCACGAGCAGGTTGCCTGCATGGGCTTTCTTGTGGTTTTCCCCATATGTAATGTGTACATGAACCAGTTTCCCTTAGAACGTTCTCCATGAAAGCATGGGTCAACGTAGAGAACTCTGCGAAGCTACTGGCTGTGATCTATACCTAGGCAGTCTCAGCCACTGAGTAGACAAATCACAAACCTAGTGGTTCTGGAGACTCCGGAAAGATTACTTATTGGCCAGCCAGTAATCCGCAAGTCTTAAGAGTAGTGTGCTTCTGGTAACCCAAGGGTAACGTCTCGGGTTTGTTGGGTTAATGGCCGTCTGCGACTGGCAGGTAGCATTTAGATGACCACCATCACTGTAAGGCGATTAATGTGAATTCTCTACAAGGTGCAGTGAAGGGTTTGAACCTCCAGATCTGTAAGACGGTTGGATTGGCCGTAATGTGCCAGTACCTGGCTAGGCTGTATACGTAGATGGAGAACTAGTTAGGCAAAGAGTCTTCAAGTGTTATGACATAGTCAAATAGACCAAACCAAAACATACAGTTAGTTTACTATTTTTTATTATAATTTTTTTAGTTATATAAATTTTCTTGTTATAATGCTGTATTGTTGAAAATTATTTTAGTGGATTCTGTTTTATATAAACAAATTCCAGCTAGCAAATAAAATTTAGTAAATTTTTGCTAATGTTTTTATTTCAGATTGCAAATGCTCAGAACAGAGTGTATGTGAACTCCAGTTCTTTGATGTTGAATATTGCTGACAAAGATTTTGACTTGGTTGCCTTAGGATCTTACAATAAACCTAAATAGGAATCTTTGATAATGTCTGAATAGAGAGAACCTTATTGAATAAGCTGTTCAAGATGAATCTAGGTATTAATAAATATATGTAGTAGTTCATACAAAAATTTCATAATAAAATAATCAAACCATATTCATTTCATGAATTTTATTCTCTGCTTTTAGTACAAACATACTCATAGAAAAGCTAAAGCATGTTCAATGGAATTGGAATATATAAACATCAAGACTAGAACATATTTTTTATCACAGTATGATGAATGTTGGATACAACTATCACATACAATATATATACATATTAAAAATTGGAAAGTTTTGCAGCATAGCACGTCTTTAAATTAAAATATTGATTTACGTATGAGACGACCTGCATTCTCGTAGAGAAAAGAAATTTCTTAGCATTAGTAGTAGCAAACTCATAACAAATACTGCTATAGAATTGTTCATTATTTCTTCCACGAAATTAATATTTAAGCTAGAATAATGACTTGATATCAAACAGTTTAACAGCTTGTTTTCTTAGTGATTTAGTGATCTATAGAATTCTAACTAGAAGTAAAAGATTTTGCTTTGCTATTATATGTAATACAAAATGATTTTGATTACAAAATGATTTATACATTTTTGATAATGCATATATCAAAAATGTATAAATAGTGCTAATTTACAAAGCAGTAAAGTCAGATGATCTGTTTAAAAAACGAGAATTGCCTCTGTTAAAATAAAATTGTGAAGTAACTTCTAATGATTAAAAATACTGTTTACTAATAAATATAAACTTGCTCACAATGAAACTTTGGATGAAATAAGTAAAAGAATTTTATTTTAAGATTGGTGTTCAAAATGAAGAGACTGTATGTTTTTTTGTATTTCTGAAGAAATACTGAACTCGAGCTAAAAAAGTTTGTGGACAAGTAATAATGCAATATTATGTACTCATGTATGTAGGTGAAGCTGCTACAACAGTAAGTATAAAAAAAACTTTGTTGTTCTCTCATGTGCATATATACACCAGCAATGATCATAGCATTTTATTTAATTTCATAAGCAGTGTGGTAAAATAATAAGTTACCACAAACGTGTAGCTCATGGAATCAGATGGAAAATTGTTACATTGGAGGCAGGCAATACTCTTCAAACATCAAGAAGAGACCATTTTGGTGAAAAAGATATAGTCTGGGAAAGCATCATATTAGTCTCATATCTGTTCATGTACTTGACAGAGGCTCTCTGATTGCTCATGAGCATATGTGTGATTTTTCAGGGGCACAATTTGCTCTCAGCTCCATTTTATGGATATTTTTTGGCTTTGTCACAAATTGCTCAAATGGTAGACACCTTCAGAATTAAAATATTCAAAAGAACGGATAGGGAGGCAACAATTTCCAAGAATCTCTCATTTTTTGCTGCAGTTCCACGAAGATTCATCAGCTGTCTAATCAACAGTATGACGACTCATTACGTGTGTGTTGGAAATGATAATATCTCCTATGAGCCCCATCTTTTAGTGTCAGGTTTGAACATTGCTGTTGTAAGCATTAATCATGAGTGAACACTTTACTGTTTTATGTAATAAATTGCTGCCTGTATTGGATATCAAATTTTGTTAAATTCTGCTTTGTAATTTTTGAGAAATTAGAAACAATTTTTTTTCTTAATCTTGAATGCATTCTTTAAAGAAAACAGATCCCCCCCATGATCTTATGCATTTCGAACTTATACACGGTTGCCAAGTATTCTCTATGTATTACATAATATGTGTTATACGAACTTATGTAATATGAGCAGTATGTGCACACTTGTGAAATAATTTTACTTCCCACGCAAGTTACACAAGCAATTAGTGAAACAAAAGTAGATAAATAAGAACTGAATTGTTTTTTGTCTGATGTGCATGTCATCGCACAGTTTTTAAATGGCAGTGAATATTGCATGTTAAGGCATTGAAAGTGCTCAGGTAATTTTGAAGAACTGTCAGTTTACTTTGATTTTGCTGCAGTACTTATTTATTTTTTAGTATTATGTGCAGTCCGAGCTCTCCAATAAAATTTCACTTTTAATCTATATGTTAAACCTGTAAGAATTTTTTAATCTCTATTTTTATGGCATCTTTGCTACTTATTAAAATTCATTTTTGATTTCTAAAATAGCTTTTATAAAAATATGTCAATATAACTTCAGAAATTATTAGAATTATGAATATTTTCAGTATTTCATCCAGCCATTACTTTGCTACTATAATTATAAATCGTGATAAAATAATCTTTGATTACTTGCAAAAGATTTTAAATTACCGCCCTCATAAAAAATTGTATGTATTTCGGAGCTATTCAGAGGTTTTTCTTGCACTTCAGAGCTATTGTATATTATTAAGTTTACAATTTATAAAAATAGAAATAATTTTCAAACTGTAAATAATTTCCTTTTGGATGGGAGAGGGAAAATTTCATACTAATGAGACAATGAAAGTAACAGCCATAAATGTCTACTGCATGGTATGGAATGATTTTAATGTGCATTGCATTACATATTTAGATTTTTATTTGTGCATTTTTTATTCTATTCAGGACACTGTTTTGAGTTCCTAGAATATTTACTTTCTTACAAGTAAGTTTTGAAAATAAATGTGTATATTATAGCATAAAAGAAAAATTTTTGTGGATATGAAATTATAACTTTTATATTGCTTATAATAATGCACCAATTTTATTTTTTGAGCAGCGTTTAAAAAACTGTCTGTTTTCCACTGAGAGAAAGTATGTAGAGGCCGGGAATAGGTATAACGTAGCTGCCACCTATGAGTTTTCTGGGGAGACTATCAGTTTTTCATTGCATCACCTGGTTTCTTGGTAGATCACCAAATAGCCGAGTTTTTAATTTTTACCATGTACTAAGGAAAATGTTGAAATTTATTGAATTAATGATACTTAAATTGTACAAATCTCATTCCCTCAAACCTTAGTGATTTTCAGAATAATTTTTTATCAAAATTTTTTTTTCATCTGAATTGTATTTTTGCTTTATTACATTTTATTGACCATTTTCTTATTAATTTTTTAATTGATAGTGTGTTGCTAAGTTTATCCACACAAATATTACGTTTATTAGTTATTTTATTTTCATAACTTTGAAAGTATGTTTATAAATAAAAGCTTTACTTTCCTAATTGGAATTTTCTCAGTTTAAAGTTTAAGAAATGAAATTAGCCAAAAAAGCATAAAATTTAGATGTCCATTTAAATGCTAATATATTTTGCATAAGAATTATAAATAGTTCAGTAACTTGAATCATGCATTATAAAATGAGTTTAAGTCGGTTTGGGGTTCTTTTGAAATGGCTTCGCCACACATCATGAAAAACAGCAGGTTTTCAATATTTCAAAGTTGACAAATAGGGTGTAATTTCCTCTGGGTAAAAAGACTGGAAGGGAGGGTTTGGATAATGTTAGATTTACTTTATTCACACTAGCAAGGGTTATATGGCTGTAAAGGAAAATTTATAAATAAGTGTTACATGTGGTAAATGTTAATTATTTTTTGCCTTAATAAATTTTAGAATTGAGAAATTTTTAGTTAATCTTGATGAGCATTTCCAATCCTGAGCACTTCCAGTTGCATTACGCTGTAGCTGAGCTTTTGTGATAAAATATGCTGAACAAAATGGCAGTGATTGATAAATGTTGAATTTTTTGTAAATATCACTGGTGTTCAGAATATGTTAAATGAATTAATCATATTCTTTCATTTAGACTGGTAAAGATACTCCTAAGTGGTGACATCAATAAAGTATTTAATGTTAGAATTTAGCATGACACATGAACTAATTTGAATGTGTAAGTAGAAAGTGTACATGGAATTAAATTTGCTATAGTATTTTAAATGTTTAAATTTAGACCTTTAATTATTTATTGTTAATCTGGATAATTTTATACAAAAAATCTGTGTGTTCTGAAGAAGTGATTCTTAAAATTGTACGACACCGAGTATTTCTAAAATCAGCACCCTAAAAAGTTAAGACACTATGAATGGTATAAAATGAATTTGATGAACTGTATGCAACTGAAATTATAACCTGAGCTGTAATATGTTAATATTTTGTTCATAAACTTCATGCTTTTATCTTTTGTACATCACTTGCACCCAACAGTAATAGCTAGCAACCTGTTTTACATAGACAATTATGCATAAGCAAATATGCACCGAACACTTTGCTGTTATAACTTGTGTAGAAGTGGGATTTTGATGCCCATCTAACAGTAAAATTTAAAACAATATCATTTACATCACTAATGCTTTGCTAATTTAAATAAATGCTTTGGTCCACTTTGTTTTTAAATATTCATGATTCCTCTGATGACAGTAAGCGTTCTAAGTTTTGGCATTCGAGAACTGTTGCTCCAATGCTGCTCCTTCTTAGATTCATGGAGGTGACTAGCATCCACTTATTGTGCCTTGGATCGTATCTTTCCACTGTACTGAGACTTGAGCTACCATCATTACCTCCTATTGCATAGAGGTATCCCTCTGCTTCAACTACCTCATGTGTTGTTCTGTAGGCAGGGGAAGAAAAACGTTATAAAGATGTATGCAGTGTTTTGAAAATATTGTTTATAAAAAGATTATGCTGATTTAAGTATTTTGTGTGGAAGGGGGTATTTGCTATTAAATCTCGGAATATCTTATACTAAGAATAATATTGCAGTATATGATATTATTTCACTTAAGCTATTAACCATCCTATGACTATTTTAAGTTTATACACTGCCTGACCCTTTAAAATTATACACTGCGTGACAGAAAAAATGCCAGACCATGAAACAATGATAGAAAACAGATCAAATTTTGTATATGCAAGTTTTGTCCCAAAAGTTGTGAAATATATTTTAAAAAAAGAGATTTATTAACAATATCTATACAAAGGGTTAATATTCTTCAAAATATTGTCCATGAAAATCTAAACCTTTTTTTCATTGACTCTCCCATGCCTGGTAACCCCCCTTCGAAGACCTCAGCAGAAATCTCCTTTAAAGCTGTCACAGCCGCTTGAATAGCCTCAATGCTGTCAAAACAGCATCCTTTGAGTGCTTTCTTGAACTTGGGGAACAAAAAGAAGTTGGAGTAGGGTGGCTACTGCAGCATTACCATATTGTGCTTTACCAGGAAGCCTTGGACTAGAAGAGATGTATGGCTGGACACATTGTTGTGATGCAGCAGCCTGGTAGCATCGATGTTTCTGCGCTCAGAGATGATCCTCTGTTTTTCTGGAAAGACTGACGAAAAGTTTTATCTTTTCAGAACAGTGACATAGGAGGTAGTACTAATGGTCTGTCCTACAAACCCTTTGTGAATCACATCCTTGGCATTGAAGAAGACAGCATTGGCTTCAGTTGGGATTTGCTCATCCTTGCCTTTTTTTTGGGGGTGTGCCATCTGGCACTCTGGCACTTCATCTCTTGGCACACAAGAATTGAACTGTCCACATTTCATCACTGGTATTAATGTCACTCAAATAATGCAGTTCCGTTTCCACACGTTCCTTCAGTTCACTCGATTGGCCTTTTTGCCCGTCAACAATTTGGGTACCAGCTTAAGTGTGCACCTTTCACGTGTTCAGTCTTCCATAATGATGGGGTGTACAATAGTTTTTAGAGTGTCAGCTAATAGTTGAACACTCACTCGATGGTCAGCATTCAATTGCTCATGAACACGAATCACATTTTCATCAGTTTGTTTTCCTGATGGCCATCTAGAGCAGGGACATCATTCACCCATTCCTGAAACCTCTTAAACTTCTTTATTTGCCTTGCAAATTGCTCATATGAAAAAGGAGACTCCCCATAAGCTTATTTAAGCAGTTTGTAAATTTCTGCTGAGTGTTTTTTTTTTTCTCTCTCTCAAGTTTTTTGCAGAACTTTATCGCCCATTGCTTTTCAATAGTACCCGCCATGACATCTCAAAAGAAGGGTGCACTAAATCAGCGATTGTGATTGCACTGATGCTCAGTGCAGATTGACTACCGTACGTTGCAGAGCTGAGAGGTCTGCCCACGTAACTTAACAGTGGCCTATTGGGGCAAGACAAAAAGGTATGTTTCATGATTTTGGGGACACACCTTGTAGATAGATAATAAAGCACTTAGCAGATGTAATTTACAAAGTATGCAATCACATATATTTCACCAAAAAGGATTTTGCAGCTCTATTTCAGGTTTTGCGTATTTCTTTTATTATTTTAACTTTCCAATTTATATATGAAATAAATCTGTTCATTAAAATTCATTAGGCACAATGATATTGAGATTATAATTCTCTTGTTTCACTTTTTTCAAAAGGGAATGGGCTTTCTTTTTATGTTTATTTTTGAAAACAGGGATTAACAAATTACTGCTGGCTGATGTTAAGCAGATAAAGGTGGTGTTAAAAGATGATCAGTCTGAGTATTTTTTAGCTATTGGAAAAGCATAGTACAGAAACAAAACTTCAAATTTTGAAATATTTAGTACTAATGATTAACATGCATAAAATTTTGTTCAAAATATATTGGTTTTTAAAGGCATTATTTCTGTTTTTGAAGAAATACAACACCAAAAATAAATTGATAAGTGTGTACTATGAAATCATCAATAATAATTTAGGATTATTTCATTTTTATATGGGCATTGTTTATTGAATTATAAATGGAAATCACTAACCTTCTAGTATGCATGGATGCCATGGCTTCCCAAGCACCTTTAACTGGATCGAATCTTTCCACACTACACATGCATAAACTGCCATCGTTGCCTCCCACCACATACAGCATACCATCTAAGGCCGCAACTCCACAACTACTTCTCCTGTTGATCATAGGGGGCATTTGTTGCCATTTGCCTTCCTTGAATTGGAAATAGAAAAAAATTCTCATTACATCATTTATTATAAACATTATTAAAATGCATAAAAATATGAATTCGTGCCACTTTACTTGAATGCATGTGGGGGGAGGGGAAACAAACATCAATTTTATATTTCTTCTCGTGTCAAGCATGACTTATTCACTAATAATTATTAATCCAATCTATTGCCAAATTTGGTGAAATTATCAAAGTTCATATCATATAACTTTTGAACTTCAGATTTTTAGTTATTCTTACAATTTGTGGTGTAATGGCCGAAGCCATGTGAAATACTTCACTGGATTTCAAAATGTGAGGGGAAAGTGAATAATCTGAGATCATATGAAAATCTCTATTAGTTCTGTAAATAAAAAAAATTAGGGAACAATTAGCTGTATCTAAGTTTACATGTTAATTTCACACGAATTTAGTTAACTACCCTCTTGAATGATTTAAATTTGCAAATGAGATTGAGTTAAAAATGATTCATTCTTTTGTTAATTTTAGTAATAGAACTACATAATTAATTTTGTTCATTTATAATTTATGCATTTTCACATTACAAAAAAAGGCTTTTTATGAGAAATTCTGATGATGCTGAAAACTTTGCAGATATTGCACGCATTTCAAAGAGTTTTTTAATATATATTTTATTATAATATGGAGTTCAGATCTGTTATTTGATATATTATATATATATAAAGATAATATAGAGTTTGAAATTTTCTGATGTGTATAATGTGAAGTGCTATAGAATGAAATACATTAGATGGCGATGCTAATATATTACTAATATGATTTAATTGATACTTCAGGTCCAACAACATCAGATTATGAGTACTTTTTGCTGCAAGTGTTTAACTGTCAGTTTCTTGGATGTCCTGATAGTAAGATTGAAGCAGATCTGACGTTCTATAGCATCTATATTATGCTCTGCTGAAGAAAAAATCTGTGGTGATTTTGGTTAAGAAGAGATGTCTAATTTTCCAGCAAATACTTCAGACATGGCTGAAGTATATATGAAAGTTATATTCCAGCACTGAACAAATTTTATTAGCCGTCTGATAGAGTGACCCTTAACTCATGACAAACTGGCATTTTAATACTGTATCACTTTCTGAGTTCTTACTCAGTCTTTCAAGCCCTGCTGCTTGAAAATGATTTGAAAATGTATAAAATAGCATAATTTAATTATTTATAGGTATGTGATAACATTGTTATCTATTGTAGTATGTAATTTGTAGCAAAAAATTTTTACCCTTGGATCTAAGCGTTCAACCGAAGAAACGTAGTTAATTCCGTCATAACCTCCAACAGCATATATTGATCCATCTAGAAAAGAAATTAATTTTAATACATGACATGCAATATATGATATAAGCATTATAAAATGCTTAATTTTTTTCTACACCAAAGGTTGCCATTTGAGGCCTGCTGCAACACTTATTATAATTAATTTCATTATGCAGACATACCATTCTGAACTCGTATTTGATATGTTCCTTTTGATAATGTGCAGCATATTGTGCATACTTCCTAAATACATTTTGATCAAAGACTATACCATATGTACACTGCCTCCCTCCAAAAAAATGGTACAGTTCTGTATCTCTTCTACTGGGCCAATTGACGAAACTCAAATTGCGTTTTCCCTGTCTCGAAAGCATGACTTAGGATATATATTAGATTTATATATAACATCATTCTAACATAGGTATTTTGACACAAAATCAGACTTTTTTTGAAATAACATAGCAATTTTTTTCCATATTTCGATTCTACCATTCAAATTATGCCTAAGTATTAAATTTTGTAAAATTTGGTACGAAATTTACGGAGAAATTTAACTTGGCGAATTTTTTTCAGTTTGAGCCAAGAATAATTCACTTGGCGAACTTCTTAATATGTTGCAACCTATTTTCTTTCCCTTCCATTGTGCAGAGGAGGAGAAAGAGTCACATCGCTCCTGCCTTTTTACATTGTGGATGAGAGGAAAAAAAGTCACCATTATTTTACTTTCAAATAATTTTAACAAATGTGTAAACCATATTTTCGTTATTATCGCTTTCAACAAATATGCCAAATTTCAGAACATGTCAATATGTAAATTCACATATATCTTCAGAAATTTTTAATAAAAAGCTTTCAATTTTTTGCAGGTATGCTTAGAAATACACCTACTTTAAGTTGATTTTCAAAATTTTTCAAAAAATTTTTAAAAATTATTTAAATATAAATCAAAAAATTGGCGAATTTTATTTGGAATAAACCTAAATTTTGAACTGTGTAAGAAGGAATTAAATAAGTTTCATAAAAGAAGGTATATTAATAAATACATACCAACTGAATACCATTGAATTAATTTTGAGAGCTAATTGTTTTAAAACTACTTGTGGAATTTTTACAAAACTTGGAAGTTTGGCATAATTTGAGTTGTAGAATCGAAATGTGGAAAAATATTGGCATGTCATTTCAGAAAAAGTCCGATTTTGTGTAAAAATACCCATATTTGAACAATGCTATATATAAATCTAATACATATCCTAGGTTGCACTTTTGAGACATGAAAAACGCAATTTGAATTTCGTCAATCGGCCCAGTAGAATGGAAGATAAAGAATAGTTCCATTTTTTTCCCTTGCGCAGTGTACATACAACCTATAGCTTTCATTCTAATGTCTTAGTATCTTGAATGGAAAAATAGCTTTTACTATTAGAATAAGTAAGCAAATATTTTGATCAATATATTAATTTGACAACAAAAATTAGTTGCTAAATCTTGGCAATGATTTAGTCTGGTCCACGTCTGGTTATGGGTATTGTAATTTAATAAATATAGTCTATGCTATATGTAGCTGTGACCATATCCGGTCTTGTATGCCTTCCAGTAATTTTGAGAAGTGCTAGAAATTTCTCTGCTGCTGGGTGAAAACTATGCAAGATTGGGGAGAGCATCTGCTCTCTGTTGTTGGTTCAGAGCTGAATTTGGAGTATTGAGATAGCTGTCAGTTTCACTCTGTAGAAGCTGTGCACATTGTGTTTAATGTTCTTAGTAGTTTGAAGTGTAACATCTGATTGTTCCCTGCGATACTGTGAAGAGCTGTACGAGTATTTTTTTTGGAAAGTTCCAGAACTGAGAAGTATTTCTTTTGGTAAAATAAACTTTATCAAAGGTATCGTCAGTTCTGCGTGCATTCAATCTATTATGAACTCACATGCACGCAACAATTTTTGGTGTCAGGAGTGCAGTTGATTTCCGGTGAGAAGGGCGGTGGAGGAACAATTAAGACAACTTTTAAACAGCCTTTGGTGCATTCAAAGAAGAGATGAAAGTGGGAAAAGAATCCTTTAAAGAGGACATGAAAGTGGACCAAGAAAAGATAGAAGGAGCCGTCAACTTCATTAAAGAATAGATGAAAGCAGTTTCAAAGGAAATGAAAAGCAAAATCACTGCCATAATAGAAAACAAATTCTAGGCTATGAAAGGCAGATTAGACACAGTTGAAGATAAAGTTGGAGAACTTCAAGAAAGTTTCTGCTATGGAACAGCAAACTGAAGACAGAGTTTTCTGCTGTTGTCGCCAAGGAAGTTGACAGTTTAAAGAAGTCCATAATTACAGCTAGTCACAATTCTGACACCTTTTAATTTGAGCATATATTGTCCCAACTCTCTAAAGCTATCCACATATAGTAAAAAGACTTCCTAGCATGTGTAAAAAAAAAACACGACGCAGCTCACTATAGTGGGAAATGCAAAAGGGATGGGATTCCGAAGCTAAAGGCCTCGTTGCTTCTCTGAGAGCAGACACAGCAGACATCCTCCAAGCTGTACTTGAAACCAGAGGCTAGACTTTGAAGCTCTATCCAGTGCATTAGAGTTGCATTTTGGCGAGAAGTGTTTAAAAGACTATAGAAGGATCCAGTTAAAATTTTGCCAACAGAAGCACTCTAGAAGCTCACCATGAATGTTGAAAGGCTATCTCAGAAACAAGGGAAGTGCTGTCCCTGCAGTACTTCATTCATGGCATCCAGAATCCTTAGGTACAGGAAGCCCTGAGAATGGCAGATGTCAAAGATTTGAAATGCACTTTAGTATATGCCATGAAATTCAAGCAACTCGTAGAGACTGCCACCCAGTCAGCTGCTCAAGTCCAGGAGCCAGTGCATCAAGTGATTGTTTTTCTAGAAGATTTAACCAGGCAAGCTAGTGCCTTGAGATGAAATAATAATGTGAAGAAACAAATAGTAATGTGAAGAAACTGACCCTAAAGTACTGGAACTGCTGTGCTGAAGGCCACATACAAAGGAATTCCATAACACCCCAAAGCACTGAAGTTAAGACTACTGTCAGCAAGAAGTAGGGAAACTAATTAGTGGCCATTTTGCAGGCAGAGGTTTCCAGATAATGAGAAGCTCCATTTTAAATGATTTCCACTTCTGATTTCTGCAATGAGCGGCAGCAGTAATTGACTCTACATCATGGGAAATACGAATAGAAGTTTCTTGCAATAATTATGACACACAAGCTATATTATCTGAAAAGATTTGGCTCAATAATCAGAAGGTAAACTCATCTGGACACCATTTTGTGTTGCCTTTAAGACAGCGTGCAGGGATAAAATTGTCATTGATCGAAAATTAAACATAAACATCACATTTGGAATTGCCGCCTGTCATCATTTGGCATATATAGCAAACATTACAGACTTTCTACAGAAATATAATTTTTCCTTGGACTTTGCTGCATTGACTGAAGATGCATTTAACAAATTGAAGGAATCTTTAACATCTGCTCCAGTCCTAACATATCCTGGACTTGACAAACAATTTATTTATTCTTAACAAGGATTTGAGCAATGAGAGTGTTGGTACTGTGTGGTCCCAAGAAATTATTGGCCAAGAACGTGTCACAGCCTACTGGAGCAAGTGCCTATCAAAACCAGAGAGGATTTACTATGTTACTAGGAAAGAGCCTGTCCGAAAGCTGCCACTATTATAGAGTCGAAGCAAAATACAAGCTGCTTAATCCAGACGCAAGACAAGTTACAACTTCAACCGTGCCTGACCAAGACCCATCGAGTGACAAAGAAGTCATGAAAGACCAGCTGGAAGGCGGTGATATTAAACCTATAATTGGCCTAATGGAGTCTTCAAACAGAAAACCTATGTAGCATGACATTTCGATTTATAGTCCTATGACAAAATAATATTGGACTCTCTGTATTCAAAATGTCGTCTTGTAACTGAACTTAAAATCGGATGATGTAGAGTTATTCTGATGGCAGCAGATACTTCCAAAATCCCAGACGTCCTGAAAGAATTACACAGCAGTCCAATGGGAGGCCACTTTGGAAAAATGAAGACTTTGAGAGCGCTTCTACTAGAATAATATGCAAGGGGTGATGCGTGTCTTGCAGTGCCTGTGCAGGTCAGAAAGGACCAAACAAACGCAGCTGAGGGGAGCTGCATTGTTTAGGAGCGCCTTTTGAATTTATCGCCTTGGACATCGTGGGACCTGCGCTATAAACTGCTGATGACAGCAAATGCATCCTCGTTATCATTGATTACTTCAAAAAGTGGTCTGCTCGGCTGTAATTAAAAGAACTCTGCAGTTACTCATCATCAACAAAATTGCAACGATACTTTCACATTCCCAGGTAGACAACATGATAGAGAGGTTTAATCGAACCATACTTAACCTGTCATTGGCGGTTTTCAGAAACCAACAGGACTGGGACAAGAAGTTACCACTGTTTTTACTGGCCTATCGCAGTGCTGTCCACGAGACTACCAGCTATTCGCCATCTCAGATGCCTTCGGTCATGACCTTCGTCTGCCTTGTGATCCCTTGTTTGGTTTTACTCCTGATGCTCTTTCATTGCCTGAGGAATACATCCAAGACCTCCATGCCCGGTTTGAAGTGATGCACAGTTTTGCAGGAGTGTGATTCAACTTGACGATGGAGAAGATGAAGACCCAATATGACATAAGAGCTACTGGACATTGATTCCACGAAAGACACAAGTTCTGGTTGTGGAATCCGATTCGATGGAAAGGACTGTCCTAAACTGCAGTCAACCTAGGATGGCCCATACACAGTCCTAAACAGGCTGAACAACATAGTTCGGATCTGTAAGTCATCAAACTCTAAGCCTAAAGTCATTCAGTATGATAGGTTACCCCCTTATTATGTAATCCCCATAGTGTATATAATGTAAAGAGTATGCTAAGACTATGGTCATATTCATATACAAATTTATAAATTTATGTATTTATTTGCTGATTTAGCATTTTATTTATGTCATTTATTGAAACTGTTATTGTAGTATGGCATTCTGTCCAGGAAGAGGTACTGAGCCTGACGTGCATTCATTGCAAAGTGGGCAATGTTACGAATCTTGTACATGTATAAATAAGCTTAGTGAAATTTTATGCAATTTTTTTTGGGGGGGGGAGATTTTGCATAACATGAAAATCTAAAGAAGTGATGCTTGCCGGAAAAGTAAGAATACAGAGGCATGTCTTATTTAGCATTGAGTAAATGGCTATTTCGCTTAATTGGTGAAATATTGCCAAGTTGCCAACGGTTTTGATAACTGATTTTTGTCGTCAGTTTCGGCCCAAATCTTATCCTACGCCAGAATTCTCTGATATATCATTAAGCTTTGTGGTTCCTCTTCTCCCCTCATCGATTTTTTATATTTATTGTTTTGCAAAATAGTAATTTGTTACTTGATTCATTATCCGACCTTACAGTTCATGAGGTAGGAATTTCCTGTATTGCTTTAAAACTGCTGATTTAAATCAGCTTAAATCCTAGCAGATGGAGTTTTTGAGATTCTTTTAAAAAGTCTTCCACAGAGGCATCCTGTTCTTTAAGCATGATAGCTCCACATGCGCTTTGCCATAATCCAGTCCAGTTAATTTTCTATTTTGTCATCAAACATAATTTCCTTTAGAGATTCAAACTCTTTTAAAATCTCGAAAACCAAGTTTTTCAGTTTTATATCCTCGTGTGTAAATTCTTTTAATTTCAAAACAAGTTGCAGATCATATTTTTTTGTAAATATCAGCTTTTACACAAATTAAGATAATTATTTACAGCTTGGGAAAAAAATTACAAAAGCAGCAGCTTACATTTAAGAAAGAATAGATATAATGTAACTTAAAAAATTAATGTGTAAAGAATTTGGTTATAATTAACTTAAAAGGATAGGCTGCAATGTTTTGCAAGACGAAGATTTTGCGTTATTATTTTCTTGACCTAAGGTTGTCTGAAGTAAATTCTTAAATCTTAGCAAGTGCAGTAAAACTGTGAGAGAAATTTTTCTTTTCATGTCTAAAAATCTCCCCCTCTCTTTTTTAATGTTAGTTTTGTCCATGGGAATTTAGCAGTTAATTTTAATAGCTTTCTTTTTAAGTTTATCAATTGTATTCCCCTCACCAAATCCGTTTAAAGTTCAAGTAAGTACAGATTGCAGTTTTATTAGAAATCTGAAGAAAGGTTTTCTGTAAAACTCTACAGTTTTTGTAAATAAAGCAATATGCAAAAAACTGTGGAAGCTTTTCTTGATTTAAGAGTACAGAATCCCAAGGGGGGGGGGAGTAGTTGGTAAATAATGTTAAAAGCAATTAAAAACATAAAAGTCTAAGTATATTTGGTGATGCTGCTTTTTTGCAGATTTCATGAAGTTTTCAAGCTTTCTTCAGGAAATTAGCCATTGGCGATGAAATTCGTCAAAATTTCTGTTTCTTCCTCAAAGAACTCTGCAGTGAAAAGGGTATGCCACAGCATTACTACTTCTCATATCTATTAACACTAGTAAATCATAGTATTAAGATTAACTATGAATGAACTCAAATTTAGAACATGTTTTTTAAACACTCAAAAGCTTCAAAATGAGATAACAAAATTGTCAAGTATCCTTATAAGGAAAAAGATCAAGATATACACTACCCGACATTGAAAATGCAACACCAAGGAGTGACCCGAAAATTTTGCAAATTTCAGGGTACACGCACGTAACTGAGTTCTACGAATGATGTGAAATGTGCAGCTCTCCAACATGCTGCAGAATGTCCAATTTTCTTGCTGTTATTTCTGCTGGGGCACATCATAGAAATTTAATCTTGTTTTGTCAGTTTTATTAGTCAGTAATTATTTTCTGGCATTTATGGTGTTGTATTTTCAATGTTGGGTAGTGCATATAAGCAATAAGTTTTACGTAACATATTTTTATGTTAGTATAATACAGTTGTAATACTTATGATTCAAATAATAACTGTATGGAATTGGTGCCATTGGTAGACATTACTTGTATCCATCAAGTTTTGGTGTTTCATACGTTAATACCCTGTCCCATCTGTCTATTTCTCAATTAATCGGAATCTACAGAGTTAATCATGGAAAGCTAGTGGTTTTAAATTTTGTACAGTTTGTTCAATAGTTGGACCATTCACAAAGTAGACAAAAAGCATTTGAGGCAGATATCTTCAGGAGTGATCCGACTAAGTTAATTCATATCTGATTATGGTAGCTCTATAATTAAATATAATTTTAGCAACACAATTTTAAAATAAAGTGAGTAATACGAGTTCTGCACTATATATATCAACCTTGTTCTACCACAGACATGTTCAAAGCCAAGGCTGAAATTAGAGTTTGCACAAAATTGATAAAAATAGGAGCAGTCCTTTCTTTACGAATATACATTCACTTGTTTCTAGTTTACCAGTTAGTAAAACTTCTAATTTCAGCAAAAGAATTTCTAAGTGCCAACATCAGAGCCACTTTGCAACCACACCAAGTGATAGACAAGTTTTAGAGGTGGCAAATGTTTAGAATTTAGGGAGACAGGGTTACAGAATTTAAAAACCACTGAAATTGCAGTGGACAGCAAGAAAACTAATGCCAGCTGTGGGAACTCTACATAGAAATAGTGTGATATTCCAGCTAGAAACCTGCAAATGGATTTGGTGATCTTGTGTTAAATTTTTAAACCTAAAATTCTAACAGAAACTGAAAACTGCAACGTATTCCAACTTTTTAACATTACGAAGACATGGCTAATTTCCATATTCAAAAAGGTTTTTAAAGTGACATCTAGTCATCAAAACGTGTTTTGCATTTTTTTTAAAGAAATAATTTTACATGACAGAATTTCGCAATTTCTTACAGTACAAGTTTTCCAAGTGCATACAGTTGTACAGCTTTACAAAGTATGATTCCAAATCATTTTCGACTTATTCCAAACAAATCACTTGAAAAGAAAAAAAACCTACAGAACCTGCACTTGTACATTTTAATATCAATATGGAAAGAACTAAGCACCGAGTTTCTCAGTGTAATAAGTACCAAAGTTTTTGTTTCTTCAAAACTTGATGTATCAAATATGCTCAGCCACATTATTTGAAAGACTGCCTCCATAAATTCTCAGAATAACCTGTCTGATGAAACTGTAATTATTCACATCTGACTGATTACTGTATGTTCCAAATTTCCAAAACTAAGAACAAGTATCAAGCTATGTATCAGTTTCTCAAAAGGTACCAATTCCTTAAAAAAATTAATTAATGATGACATTAGACAAGGACTCGCACTAGCTTCAGTGACACTGCTAATATAACGGCAACCAAGCTTTATTTAATCAAATTTAACACTTTCGATTCAGAAACTTCTGATTCTAAATCTGAATGTATTAATTTATTTTCTACTATAAAAAATTTGTGTCTCCATGTTATCCTTAGTTACCCAAACATTACCTAACTTAGAGTTAGTATTGCAGCATTACCTAAATATAATGTGTATCCTCCCATTGCCATAATTCGCTTTTCATGGAACTAAAAAAATTTTTTTTAAATCCCACACCTGTCCGTGGCACTTATGCTATTAAGGGACAAGCAGCTCAATAAGATGAAGAATGAAAATGAGAATTAAAACCAGCATCAAAAGAGTTGCTGTTAAAAAACTTTAAAATAATGGAGCAATTCTTGAGATGGTCGCCATCCATGTCACCCTAATGGCATAAAGGGCAACAAGCTGAATCCTTGATTCCAATTCAACATAAATGCCTTTGTAAATAATCATGTCCAGTTAGCAGTCAAAAACAAGCAACTCTAACAGATGAAGGCAAAGAATTGGAAATTTTATTAAGCAGGATGTTCCACCTCTTACCCACAGCTGCAACTCTGTATAAGGACATTCTATTATTCTTAATTTTGTTGTTTACAATCCTTTTAATGTTATGTAAAGGCAGAGGAGAATCAGGCTGAGTCATGAGAAAAACAGCTTTAGAAAGTCTTATCAGCCTGCTCATCACCAAAAATGCCACAATGGCTCGGAATTCATTGGAGGGTGATGTTTTCTCTGGAATTCCTAAGCTCAAAAAGCTTTGATCTACAAGTATGGATATGTTTCGTCCAAGTTAATTAAGTAGGTCTGAGTGAATACCCAAGTAGACAGGTTCTATTCAGGTCTTTGTCATTAAACTGAAGTTGGATGTTGCGATGTTTTGTACTGAGGGAAAACAATTGAAAGGTGGTTTTATCAGTATTTACAACCAAGTCCAGGTGTTGAGAACATTTAAGGCTGTTATAGGACACTCTCCAGGACAGCAAAGTGTGATCCTGTAGCAGTCATCATCACATCATCAGCAAATAGTAAAACATTCACACCTGGGGCATGACTGGAAACAGTGTCTATCATAGATCATTGTATTAAAAAGAATCAGGCTTAGAACAGCTCTTTGAGGTAAACCCTGTCTGATTTGACTAAAACTTGACACAACATGACCATACTTAACACTTATAAAGCACCGGTCAAGAAAACTTTTAATCCATTTAAACAAGTAGCCTGAAATACCACAGGAAATCAGCTTCCTGAGCAGTCCAGCTCTCCAGACCCTATCAAATGCATTTTTAAAGTCCACAAATATTGCAAGGGTACTTTGCCAAAATTATGTGTGTATCTGAAAAGGTCTACCTTTATCTTTTTAAGCTTGCAAAGAAAACTTTCATATTATCCACATTTTCATTAACTTTGCTTCAATGTTCAAAGTAATTTTATTTCTGGTACCTCTAGAGCAGTGTTTCTCAACCTTTTTGGACCAAACGCCCCCTTTGTAAGACCCGCTTCTTAATTCGCCCCCCTATAAATTTTAACAGATAAAAATTGTACGATAATCCCTAATATAAGGTAGATTTGGCTTACATTAGGCGTTAGTAAGATATATCCAAAGAATTTAGAAAGGAACAATAGTAGAATAACATTTATTGGTTAGAAATTTAATTTACAAAAAAAGTAAGATACATAAAGTAATGTGTTTTAATTTTAACATAACAAAGAAATAATAAACTAAATGAAATTTTAATGAGGACCTTGAGGTTGGTGATCTTGACAAAGTTTAATAATATTGGGTTCTAATTTTGACAGATATAATCGTAAGTCACCTTGTTGGCAAATGTTGAGGTGATTTCTTTGCTTAGTCAGCATTTGAGAAACCGCACTAAAACCCTTTTCCACTAGGTATGACGTTGGAAATGCCATGATTAATAGTCTTATTTCTATCCATAGTCTCTGAAATGTGTTAGTACTGCTAATTTTTATCCAAAATTCTTCTAAAGTACTATGTTCAAATGAATGTTTCGCTTCTACATTTGCCTGCAAATCTATTAATATTTCTTGAATGTGCGAAGGAGCATTAGTAGGATCAGCACTAAATGGATTAATAACCCAATCAGGAATATGAATATTTTCAACATCTTTAAACCGAAGTTTCATATCTACAATTAGGCTTTCCAAATGCTTATAATAAACTGCAATATTTTCGTCCTGTACAATTATATTACTTAAACAGGGAAATAAAGAAAAATCTTTTCTACCCATGTTATTTTTATAGAGACTTAATTTATTTATAAAACCAATAATTAAACTTTTCACTTTAATTATGGTCACATTGTTTCCTTGCAGTTTCAAAAGTAATTCATTTATTTTTGCATATATATCTGCCAAATAAGCTATGTCACTCTTTAAAACAGATATCTCCATTGGAAAATTATAATTTGTTGATTCTAAATAACTAATGACTGTATCAAATAGGTTGAACATTCTTCTGAGGCAACTTCCTTTAGATAGCCACCTGACCTCCGTGTGCAATAATAGGCGCTCATATTCTTCATCATTTTCATGGCAAAGTTGCCGAAATAATCTATCATTAAGTGGGTGTGCTTTTATTTTGTTAATTATTGATTTTACTAAATTCATTGTTTCATGTAATCTCTCGCCAATGGATTTGGCAACCAAGTGTTGCCTATGAATTATACAATGAATTGTAAAGATATTTGGATTTTCTTCCTTCAACATGGTTATAAAACCACGATGACGTCCTACCATCGAAGGGGCACCATCCGTAGCACAGGCCAATATATTTTTCAAAGGAATTTGTTTTTCATCAAAATATGTTTTAAAACATTCATATATTGATGTGCCTTTCGTATCAGTGACTAAATGTCTGCAGAATAAAATTTCTTCGATGATTTTTGAATCCTTTATGTACCTAACATAAGCCATTAATATTGCATCACTATCTCGTACACTACTCTCATCCAACTGTATAGTGAACTCTCGTGTTTGGAGATCCGCAGTTAGTTGATTTTCAACATCATTGGCCATTTCATTAATCCTTCTTGATATGGTATCATTACTTAATGGAATCATTGACAAAATATTGGCTGGATCTGCTGAAGTCATGGTAAGAACTTCCTTTATAACCGGTAATAATAATTTCTCTCCAATATTATGAGGTTTCGCATTTTGAGCTATTATACGTGAAATCTTATATGACACCTCCAATCCCTTATTTATATTTGTGGTTGCTGTTTTGAATACATTGATTATTTTATTTCTTTTGGTAAACATCGTTTTTAAATTTTCGAAATATTCAATGTCTTTGTCCTGCTTGTCGGGATGTTTTCTTTTTAAATGTTCAATCATCCGGGATGGTTTCATTGCTTCATTAGAAAATACCTGATTGCACAGCAAACACATTGGAAGTTGGCTATTTTGTGGCGAAGAAATAAAACCAAACTTTACATATTCAACAGAATATTGCCGGCATTTCTTTTTCTGGGACATTTTTAGAGGTTGATCTATAATTCAAATTTTAAAAAAATCAGTTTTAAATATATAAAAAATAAGTAAAATTGAAAATATTTATTTACTCAATGGGTAGAGGAGAACTGCCATATGCGTACCACTTAATTTCAAATGTGATTTATATATTATTTAGTAATAATTTATAGGAATATTATAATTTGAAACCAATCTATAACTACCGAAGTTGCTAATTGACCGCAATTTTTTAATTATTATTGACAAATATTTGTGATATAATCATTTTTCCAAGACAATGCATACAGTATGCTTTCGGATACCGGTATCCTAAAGCGTATCTATATGAAAATAGTACTTCTTGAATAAGTTTAAATGTAAAGAAAGCTCAGAAAACTCGCCTGATTTCTTCAATCTCTTATAATTAACAACAAAACAATTACTGTAACGGAATTTTTGTTCCTACTTTATCGATTTATTAGAACTTACAATATAAAGCCTTTGTTTAGAAATAAATGACCTAATACGCATTAGGTGACCAGTATGCATATGGCAACTCTCTCCTATAAGTAATAATTAACTTACCTATGATATATGGAACAAAATGAAATAAGTTTATTTTAAAAATAATGAGCACAACAAATCACATTAAAATTCAAATTTAATAATAGTCATTACAGACTGCTCGACTAAATGATTGAAATCGTTGCACACACAAAGCGAATCTAAGACATGCGCACTAGGGATTGCAATACCGGACTGTACGATGCAACTTTGTATTCACATTCCAATTAATTTTGCCCGTTAGGGAGACATATAAAACATTGAATATACATTGTAGCAATTAAATACCAAAGGATAACAATATTGTTTTACAAAATGTTTTATTCGCTTCTTTCACAACGCAATATAAAAATGCAGCGGCCCATCACTGAAAGCGGGTATTCAAAATGATTTCGCCCACGCAAAATTACTATCGCCCCCCAAAAGCGTATTGTTAAATAATCGCCCACTGTAAGTTTTCGATCGCCCAGGTTGAGAATCACTGCTCTAGAGTATCTCAAAGAAATATTTTCTGGTCATGCTATCTCTAAGCATGGTGGTATGGCTTATTTGCTAATCTTTAATTGTGGGTACTTTTCTATTCGTAATTATTTACATTTGGCTAACACCGCAGACGAAATGAACTGCAACTTATTATTCATTAGGAAACCGCATGGATGCTTCGAAACACTGTAATACGCAACACAGAATCTCCAGATTAGATAAGAAGAATATATATGAAAAAATGGAAAGCATTTGAATGATGTTATTTTTAAAATTTATGTATTTAAAATGGCATACATTGTTCTATAGATTTTTTGAATAAAATCTATTAACATTCAATATTTATGTCTATTATTCGCTTGAAAATCACCAAATTGCTTTGTTAAATGACACCTTTGAACCTTTAGAGTTTTAATGTGTATGTGATCGTATCACAATAAATACTTAATTACAACTGCTTACCTAATACTCCCATCCTACAATATCTTCGTCTGGTTTCCATTGCTATAACAGAAGACCAAGTTGTGACGAGAGGGTCATACCTTTCGACACTGTTCAAACAAGATGCTCCATCATATCCTCCTGCTACATAAAGCAATCCGTTAAGTGATGCCACTCCTAGACAACTTCTTTTGGTTCCCATTGGTGGCACAGGTGACCATTTGTTAGTTAGAGGGTTGTAACATTCAACTGAAGATAAATCTTTAGAACCGTCATAGCTAAAGAAAGATAATTACAGATACTCTACAGACACCTTATTGAAAAACTTTATTAGAAATTAGAGGGAGAAATAAAATTTCTGCAAGAGCTTGCAAAGGTATGGCATTTTAATTGTATGAATAAGACTTCTTAACTATCTAAAGTTCATTCTTTATTTTTAGTTATGTATTATAACAATAATTTCCAAGTTATTTATCCCTCTCAGTGTTTCAACTTTTTATGTGTATGTTTATGGAATAGGAGAATTAAATAAATAACTGAAGTACATTTTCTTCTTTTCTATTTTCTCACTCTTAATGTTAGTTGGTGATAGAGGTAATAGATTCTTTACAACCTCTTCAAAGGATTTCCATGACAAGAACTCGCAGAATACGTTTATGACTAAGAGATTGCTATGGGTTTGAAAGAAAAAAAATCAGAGGTTACCATTACCTAGAACATCATCGTCTATCATAATATTTTAGAGGGGATAGTATGTAACACCAGATGATAAAGGAAGTATCCCTTTATCAGTTGCAGGACAGGTGTTTTAGTTTTCATGAGTATATATTAAAAAATAATTCTGGGCGCAGTTGTGAAATAAATCTACTTTATTCCTTTTTATCTCCCATTTAATTTCAAATTCTTAAATGAAGATTTTATTAAAATTAACTGCAAACTACATTTGAGTTCGCTCAACGTGGAAATAATTTCCTGCCAGTTTGCTTAAAAAAATTTTTGTAGAATACATTTTCTCGTGACAGCTATAGCTGGAAAAACATCATTTTATATGCATTTAATTAATTAGGTGGCTAGCTTGAATTTCATGGCAAGAATAGCCTTGTTTAGAAGTATTTTTTATTCCATTCAAAATAAAGAAATGCATGCAGATTAAATCAACATCGATTGTTTTAGAATTACTACTTTTGTTTTCTCTTTTCACTTCAAAAAAATTTTGCTTTAAAAATTTACACTTTGTCACTTGCATCAGTGTCTATTGATATTCAACAGCATATAATATCAAATTAGTTGAACCACCAATAACATTTCAATATTTACCCTCCAACTGCGTAGACAAGCCTTCCCACTCCGGCTACACCCGCTCGAGACCTCCTGTGTGAAGTGGATGCGATGGGAGACCACCGATCTGTCCGAGGATTGTAGTATTCACATTCGCAGTGGATGGCAAAAAGAGATCCACCACCTGCAAACATCGGAACAAGGGGCTTATTTTTGAAATTTGCGAAAACACAAGGTCCTAAAAAAAGAAGTGATTGAGCATCAATGATGATCAAACAGTGAACAATGAAGCAATTTAGCTAAAGGTTCAACGATTCCCAATCTTTATAAGAATGATCATATTTTAGATGTACGAGCCATGTTTTACCTCTAAATCTAGATGATAGTTCCTTGCCTGCAGCGAATACCTGTAGCCATGTTTGAAGAAAAGCATCTAGTCTGTTGTTTATCAGGTTATCAGAAGCAATCATCATGTTCTTTCATTTTCTTTAGCAATCAGTATCATGTTTTTGACTCAAATGACAGGGCTGTTGGTCTGCATTCTCCTTGGTATGATCTCTAATGATATGATCTGTCTCAACCTTTCTCAGCTGCTCACATTTTGCATGAATCCAATGCTGACAGTTTCTTTCACACAACCCAAACCCATTATCACAGCTTATTATTGCTTTTAAGTTCTGCTATTGCAGTCGGTATCTTCCAGGATGTTCGGCATAAGATCTCCTGTTAGATCACTGTCCATAGTAATCCTAGCATATTCTATTTTGGGATATCTGCAAAGGTAGTTCCATCACCATTGACTTACGTTCTAGAAATATGTTACATTGTAACACCTAGAAGATGTTATCATTTTCAACAAGCAAACTTCATGTGCTGGCTCTGCAGAAATTGTTGCTACTTTATTTACAAAATATATTTTTTGCAAGTCTCATGAGCAAGGGATCAAATAAAAAAATTGCCGAGCCACTTCTTGAAAAATTCAGTTTTCAGAAAGTGAGCAAGAGAATCTCAACTCTTGTTAATTTATCATTATTATCAGCATTGGCACGGCAGCTCCTTCTGGGGCCTGGCCTTTTTCAGAAGCCTTTCCCAGTCCACCTTTCATCCAGCAACTGCCCTCCAATTCTTAATTTTTACAAATCCTCTTATCCAGGCAGTCCGTACACCTTCTTCATCTATAAGGTCTTGATCTTCCACCAACTGGTGGGTATTAATTTGAACATAACCGTTTAGTATTTCTATTCTGAATATCCCATTTTAATTATATGATTTTATGTTCTGTACTTAATTTCTAGGGATTTATTCTTAAACTAATATGTTTGCGATAATTTAGGTTAAAATAACAAACATGCTGAACAAAGATTAATTTAGAAGTCAAATAACAAAAATCAGTGTTATATTTGCAAATTTCTTAGTTTCGATGGTTTAACTGCTGAAGCATCTCCCTCAGCCAAAGTGCAAACGAACTAGATAAGATAAGAATGGCTGGTCAGGAATTAAGCTACTGGTGCCATCTATTGATGAAACAAGAAAACTAAAACATAATTTCCTTAAAGGGTGAAGGTAAAGATGGCTTGAAATTAGGGTCATTAACTAGAACAGAAAGATTTTTTTGAATGTGAAACACATCTAGAAAACCTAATTCACCAAGGAAATGCTCCTCCAAATTGCCTCTTGATCAAGAAATTATTTTAATGCAGTTGCTATTGACAGGGGCTTTTCACCCAACATTAATAACCAAGCAATTAAAAAATTCTCATCTCAGCACACCAAAAGGTACGATCTTGTTTTAGAAGGTTATAAGAATTCTGTTATCATGCCATTCTTTCCATCAGCTATAAAATTGCACACGTTTTACAGAAATTGAACTTTTGGGTTGTTTATTCTGTCAATAAAATTCCCAGTTCTATACTTAAGGACCCCACTCCGGATATGAATTCCTCAGGTGTTTACAGGATTCCTTGCCAGCATGGTTTAATTTACATTGGTCAAACTAAGAGAGCTTTAAAATTGCATGTTAAAATATATGTTAGGAATAAGGAAACTCAGAAATCCTCTGTTGGTCCGAAAATCACACTTTCCATTTTACTGCAGCCAAAATTATTCAAAAAACATCTTTCTTGGCGTATTAAGATTTTCTAGTGGCGTTTCACATTAAAAAAATTCTTTCTGTTCTAGTTAACGGCCTTAATTCCAATCCATCTTTCCTTCAGCCTTTAAGGAAATTATGTTTTAGTTTTCTTGTTTCGTCGGTAGATGGCACCAGTAGCTTAACATCTGTCCACTCATTCTTATCTTGTTCATTTGCACCTTGGCAGCTGAGGATGATGGTCTGGTGAAACCATCAAAACTTGTCCTGGAAAATTTGTAAATATAATGCTGATTTTTGTTGTTTGACTTCTAAATTGATGTTAACTGTATACTGCTTAGCTCAAAAGCATTTTAGGTGTTAAACCATTGAGTTGTTAGACTGCAACTGAAATTTTCTGATTGAAATTCCACTGTCCTGACAATGAGCACAGAAAAAAGAGCAATATCAATTGATACTTAGTGGATTTTAATTCAGTGCATACTTTAGAAAAATAGTGCATCTTTATTGCTGGATTTTTTTTTTTAAGTTATCGAATGCCCGCTTATTTGTAGTGTATATTTCGAGTGGTTATGCATTTTTTATTCTTGATGATACAGCATATTTTAGAAAAAAGTACAGATTTCATCTTTATTTATTTCAGGAGATTGTTCTAGGACAATTGCATTTATATGGTAACTATCTGCCTTTCTTACACAGTAACTGCAGTGTGCCCATCATTTAAAAGCTTCGAATCATCAGACTACATAAGATCATGAACTCAATTGAGTAATGTAAATTTCAGATATTTTTACAGTTATCTGAGAACCAAATTAAAGTAGCGATCCACTTGAAGATGTAAACTCCTAGGAGTAAGTTGAGAATGTTGGAGTTCATGCATTTGGCTTTATGACATGAAACCTGACCTTTAATTCCTTGCCAGTATGGAACAACTCTTAGGAATTGTTTTTGTTAGGCCTCAGAGCGGAAATATCACAACCATTGCCAGTTAGGAACGGTAAGGTACATATTTGGCACACAATCTGTAAAAGTTATAAATATCAAGCATATAGTAGATGTATTCCAAAAGACATTATATAAATGGAATAACATTTATGTGTATATGTATACACACACATACACAAATGTAATTCCATCAAGTGGCACAGATTGGGAACCGTCGTCTGTTTAAGATGTAAGCCAAGAAGTTATGGATTATATCATATTTAGAAATTAATTCAAATTTTAAAAGACATATAAATCTGGTCAAATGTTTAAACTTATGTAATGAAAATGTTACAGACCTAGACATCAAAGATGAACTTCCTGCTTCTATTAATCATGTTAACAAATGCCTGGTTTCTTTTAAGCATTTATAATGGAATGAATTTAAAATGTTTTTTACCTATTGCGAAGAGATAAGGCCTCAGACCTTCTGGTTTTCTGTGCGTTGTTCTGACAGATACCATGTTATTCCTTTGTTCTGGAAGTAAATGGTATTTCATAGCTTCTATAAGAAGATCTTTGCCTTCTTGACTGTTTTGCAGTAAAGGTTCCTCTGCTACTTGGGCGAGAAGGAAATCTCTGCCTGTCAGTGGCAAACGGACGTGGTGCAACAGCTAAAAGAAAAAAAAAAAAAACTCAATAAGTGTTAAGAGAAACCCTCATAAAGCTATTTGATTGTCTTTTTAAAGTACAATAGTACTGTTTTGTCAAATGCCACTACAAATTAATATTAATTTTGTAAAATTTGATTCTGCATTTTTTCCCAAATGTCATTTATTCTGCAATTACTATTTTTATTTTGTTGGGTGATTGCGCTGGAATTACTACCTTTGTATAAGCTCAGATTAGACTAAGAAATCCGAAACTATAAATAGTGGTCTTGCAAAATAAGGTTTGCACATATTGCTAATTTCTCATAATCCATATCATGGTTTTGAAAAAATACTTACTGTAGGTCTGAGTAATGTTAACTCCACAGGTTTAATATTTCTGAAACTCTTTTTCCTCATATCTGCTTATCTTTTTTTATTACTTTTTGTTACAGCTTAAACATTGTGAAAAGATAAAACTTCAGAACTTTTGATTTTCTCTGGCTTTGAAAATACCTATGTTAGCACAATGCTATATTTGTATACGACTTAGTATATATCTAATGTACAGCCTAAGTCACGCTTTCGAGACATGAAAAGTGAGAGTTAGATTTCTTCAATCGGACCAGTAGAATAGAAGATACGGAACTGTTTTTTTATTTTGTGTGTGCGCAAGGTGTACGTGGATGCATGAAGGCATGATGTTGATTTTTTTTGGCGAATATAGTCATGTATGGTTAAATTAGTGCCATATTTATTGTAATTGTGATGATGCATTTACTGTTTAATATATATATATTCATTTCATATTTAAGAATTCCAAAATGTATCTTTATCATGATATGCCTTCTATCACCCATTAAAATTTTGCTCACTTGTTCAGATTCACACTATATATGACCCAGTTTTTCTTAAAAAGTTTCTGTGAAGGCATGACTATTCGTAGGCAGATAGCCATCATATGCTTCACTGAATTCAAGTTGCCTACTATCTACTTAATATGTACAGGTCATTCAATATTTCAAATTAGAAAACAGGAAAATTCAAACATACCTTTGCTGATATTCGAACCACAGATATTCCATCTGCAGCTAGAAGTGTTAACTATTTACACAAAGGTATTTAGGAAAGGGAAGTTGGTAAGTACTTTCACTCTTCCCTATTTAAAGGATGTTTAGGGTGGGGAATTTGGAATTGTTATCCATACCAGTGTATAGTTGTGTGCAAAATTAAGAGAATTTTCAAATTATGTGTATTTTTATGAAAAGTAATGCACCAAAAAACATTAAATTTTTGTCGGCGAAGAATTCTGCAAATATTCAAACTCGAATACATAAGCATACATGTACATGTCTGCGAGCTCTAATTGTGGAGGGGATATAAGTGCATGAGAAGTTTTCGGTGATTTGTGAGCTTCTACTCCTTCACGACATTTGCCGTGCTTTTAGCAAGAGTTGGGTAAATTTTATAGGGTATCAGGTAAAACAAGTAGCAACAAATGTATGGATGACAAAATGAAACGGAAGATTTTCGGCAGCTTGGAAGTGCCCATTTAAAAGTGCAGATGGCTTCAGAGTTCAACATAATGCCCGGTATCATCTACAATTTCAGGAAATAGGCTCAGGACACTGGGTCCTTATCAAGAAGATCTGGTCAAGGTCAACCAAGATCCACAACAATGAATGAGGAACCTTATTTGTCACTTTCAACGCGGAGACACAGGACTTATAGCTTCACAGATCTCATGTGAGCTATATGCTGCCAACGTAACACCCCAAGTTTCACGGTTTATGGTTGCTCAAAGGCTTCATGGCATGCGCCTATACACCAGAAAACCCACTCTTTACGTCTCGCAGCACACAACAGGGCATGTTTAGCATGATGCAGGCAGCATGCGCCTAGAACCAGACTTTAGTGGAGCACAATGCTTATTACACCTGGAGAAAACCTGGAACATGATATCACACCTCCTCAACAGGCAGAAGGATCATTACGGTGGTGGAGGTATAATGGTTTGGGTAGGCACTGTGTAGCTTGGTCACCCACCCCTGTATGTGCTTGACAAAGGCTGTCTGACTAGTAAGGTATAGAGAGGAGAACTTAGAGTGCTATGTTGGCAGCTGGTCTAGGGTTCTTGTTAATGCTCGCCCATGTAGGGCTCAGCTCGATGATTACCTGGAAAGTGAATATATTCGTCAGCTAGATCTCTTCACCTTAATCCTACACAGCTCGTCTAGGATGCTCTTGGGAGGACAACTTCATCTTGTTATCTTCTTCCAAGAGCCATTTTGAAACTGCTTTTCTGCAGCAATGTGGTAGACTGCCACAGGGACTCTTCAACTACATCCTGTTCATTATGCTGTCACAGTGCGCGACCTGTCAGTCTGTGAGAGAAGACCATATTACACATCAGGTTCTCATTTTCAGTGCAATATCATAACATGGATTTTGGACATTCCTCCTCTATCAGCTTTACTGATAATCATATGTAGGTAAAATGGCTTTTGAATGGAACATCGTTTTCTCTGGTATGAATGCATATTCATACCAAGTTTCATTAAAATCTGTCCATTAGTTTTACAGAAATTTGACATTATGTGCAGATTCTCTTAATTTTGCATGTAAGTGTAGTTGGAGCACTGCCATAAAGATCATTATGTTTTTGAGGAATATGGGAAATGGGAGAAATCAACTGAGTTTCCAGTTCCAATATCAGATTTCAGACAATGAATCTTTCAATTGCCAGGCGGATATGCTAATTACTTACACCACATAATGTGCAATTTAATAATCTTTTTACACATATTTAATATGAGCAGTCCTAGTATGTATAAAAAAATAAAAGTATGCCTTAAAATGGCAGCAAAGTAATATTAAAAAATCTGATGTGGGCATCTCATGACTTCCTTGTATGGAATATTAAATTATATGCATTTTTTCTTCATGCATTTCATTTAAACTTATTTCCTCGAATTTCATTAGAGATATATTTCTCATTCAATTAATTCAGTCCTCACTTCGTGGCAAATTAACTCAATGTTCATTAAAAATTGAAAATTATAGAGGAATACAAAATACAGTTAAAACAATTAAAAGAACAATTTTTACAATTAAAATTAGAGTTTCTACGCAAAAACAAGCAATTCGGCCGGCAGGCAAGGTGGCAGATTTTCTGTGTACAAAATTGAAAGTTTACTTTTGGTCCTACTCGGCAAAAAGACACTGAAGCTGCAGAAACTGACTTAATTCACTGCTCTGCTAAGTTTCAAATGTAAACAAATATGACTGCTATGGTAAAAAAAAATTACACTTAACTTTTAAATTGCTGACAATTCTACAACCACTGCATGCAGATTAACTAAAGGCATAAAAACATTAACTGGAAGATAACAACATAATTCAATCATTTTTAAAGCAAAAAATGCACAATTTACCAACATGTAAGAATAAAAAAACTGAGTTCACTGAGCTTAATAACAGAGTGGATATATATACACTTCTGGTATGGCCGATTGCAACCAAAATGGGAGGTGCACAACTACATATTGTAGCAGTCATATATACAAAATTTCAACGTTCTGAGCTGTTTGTTTTTCAATTATAACGGATACATACGTACGTACAGATGTCATAAAAAAAATCTCCTCTGAATCCATTTTAAATCAATTTTATAATCCGTTTGGGGAAAAAGAGTTCTTTTTTCTGTCCTTACATGCAGAAGTCACATAAAAACATCCTTAAATTGGATTCAATAGTGGTCAAAATGGATATTTTTGTTGAAGTATGATACCCAAAATTTTTTGCGATTACAATATTTCCTTTTTACTTGGTATAAAGAAGTAAAATGCTGCTACACCACAGCATGACTTTCTAAGTAAAATAGAAAATAAGGCAAGATTGTAGTTTCTGTATTCACAATGGCCTGCATGAAAGTTGGTGAGATCCAGTGATCATAACATAAGGGCCCTTGACTTGATGGCAAGGGATGCCACTGGGTACAGTCTCATTCTCACTAGTTCCCATACCTGGGCTTTGACCAGCCTCAGTTTCATTACTGAGATTAAATGTCCATGGTTGTGTCATATCTTTGGGACTTTTGTAGCCGCAAAGAATAAATTCAACTGAACAACGCAAGACTGGGTGTTGTCTATGCTATTCTACATTTCCTCAGTACACTGACTGTTCAACTTCTGCCTGTATTAACACACTCTACAGGTCTGTCTCTCAGCAGCTAGAAATGCTGTTAGTAAGAGGCTGGTATGACAACCCAGTATGCAAGGTGAATTCTAGCACAGAAATGTAAGGTGCAAGGACTTTCGTATCCCAAATATCACCCAAAGTGCTGTTATATGATTGGATGTGAAGTCTAATCATCTTCACACCCAGCCGTATTTTAGGGTGTATGGTTTAAATAAAAATTTCATCCTTTCATTAGGTGCATTTCTAATAAGTATGATTTTCGTTATCATGTATTCCTAAATAAGTATGATTTTGCCAACTGCTTCCCTCCATGGTGTAGCAATTTTAATAGGCAGCAATGTAGATAATTGAAATCATATCGAATAGAGAATGATACATATATAATATTTGTGCATATTACTTTTGTGCATTTTATCAAAATGAATATTAAGTTCAAAGTAATTAATGCAAACTGGTTCTTAGATAGGTGTAATAATCTTCTTGTACAGAGAGCACATGCAAAATACCTGT
>KK113248.1:679377-690201 GCA_000611955.2 Stegodyphus mimosarum
TATATATATATATATACATACTTGGTAATGCAAAAATAACTTGAGAAAAAATTGGATGCTTACATTCTTCAATGAAAAATAAATGAAACTGCGTTAGAAAATTATGGTCTGTGATCAACAATGCGTGAAACCAAATTTACCATCTGAAGAAGGAAATTCCAGACGCCCACCAGTGTCCAAGCAGTAAAGTCATTGAACACTGGTAGTTCGGACCGGGGTTCGAAACCCGGTGAATGGGCTGCCTGCATGGGTGTTTTTCCCATGTGTAATGTGTATAATGAGCTAGTTTTCCTTAGAAGGTCCTCCACGACAGCAACCCTCCCCTTTGCCATCGAGTGCTTTGCCATAATAAATGAAACCGAATTGGGAGGTCCTGAGTTTGAATCCCGGCGAGGACACTGCACATTTTTTCATGTTTCACCATCGGTATAACGTAATGACTCTACAGTTTAATAGAGAAAATATGAAAATTAGCCAATTTTTCGAAACAGTCTAACCAGTATATTGAAGGCATCTTTGAAAATTTTAAAGCTAATAATTTCAGCTACTCAGCCCCTTCGTTGATGATAATCCGTATACTTCCAGAATATTATATTTAGATCTCAACTTGAGAGCAAATATGTTGTTTCTGTTGTTAACCACTAATTAGAAATACAGCTTAATGAATTAGGCAGACATCAATAAATTTCACCTTGAAACTGCAAAGATGCATTGCATTCTCCTATCAATAAGTGTATATATAAATAAACTATTTACTTAATTTTTTTTGAACTAAGAGATTATCTTAATTCTTTTGCAGGAATGAGATACATTTTCCTAGTATATAGTTGACATAAATGAAGGATATGTAAAAATTGATCATTTTTACCTTGCCAAGGTACCTTTCTCTTGTAGATGAATCATGTCGTATCCAAGTAACGATGGCCTTGTATACTACCTCTTCCGACACCACGTTTAATTGATCACTAGCTATTAAATCGCGAACCTATAGAAAAGTAAAGACAATGCAATCAATATTTTACTTATAAATCATAGCAGAATAAATTATCAAAATAAAAAATATTAACAGTTTACACATGTGGAATAATTCACAGCTTAGATTAAATCGTAAACTGTGCAAAAAAAGGGGGGAACAGTTCTATACCTCCCATTCTACTGGGCTGATTAACGAAATTCAACTTGCGTTTTTCATGTCTCAAAAGCGCGACTTAGGATATATATTAGATTTATTTATAGCATTGTTCTAATATAGATATTTTGACACAAAATCGGGCTTTTTCTGAAATGGGATGCCAATTTTGTTCCATATTTCGATTCTACAACTCAAATTATGACAAGTTTTGTAAAAATCGCACGAGCAGTTTTTAAAAAATTAGCTCTCAAAATTTTAGCTCCTCCATGTGGATTGAATTTGATATATATTTATTGATATTTCTTTTTTCATTAAACTTACTTGATTCCCTCTTCCAGAATTCAAAATTTGGGCTTAACCTAAATATAATTCGCACATGTTTTATGATTTAATTTTAAAGTTTGTATTTTTAAATATATTTTAGAAGTTTTTCGAAAATATTTTTGTATTATAACCTATGAAATTTTTAACATCATCTTAAAGTAGATGTATTTCTAGGCATGCTTGCAAAAAATTAGAATTTATTTAACATCAAGTAGATGTATTTCTAGGCATGCTTGCAAAAAATTAGAATTTTTATTCAACATTTCCTAAGAGATACATAAATTTTCAAATTGGAATGTTTTGAAATTTGGCATATTCTTTACAAGCAATAATAATGCAAAATGTGGTTTATGCACATTGTTAAAATTATTTGAAAGTAATGAATGTAACCTTTTTTTTCTGCTCGTGTACAATGAAAAAAAAGATAGGAAAATAGGTTGCTATAAATTAAGGAGTTCGCCAAATGAATTATTCTTGGCGCAAACTGGGGGGGGGGAATTCGGCAAGATAACATTTTAAATTTTTCCGTAAATTTCACACCAATATTTACAAAATTTAATATTTAGGCATAATTTGAGTCATAGAATCAAAATATAGAAAAAATTGACATGTTATGTCAGGAAAAGCACGATTTTGTGTGAAAATACCTATATTAGAACAATGCTATACATGAGTCTAATATATATCCTAAGTTGCGCTTTCGAGGCATGAAAAACGCAATTTGAATTTCATCAATTTTTCTAGTAGAATGGGAGATATAGAACTGTCCCCCCTTTTTTTTCTTTTGTGTACAGTGTACCTTTATTTTCAGGACATGGATTCTTTTAATCTTTTAGTGAGAATTCATTTATTTTTTGTCATAATTATAAAATGCATCATATGAATATAATTCATGAAGAAAGGAGTTTTCAAAAATATCTTAATTTTTCTGCTCTGATTTTTCTTTAAAGGAAGTAAAGATGCGCGTTTTAACTAAGCTAGATTTATGATATGTTTATTTTTTTTAATTACATGCAAATCTCTTAAGTAGAATATTGATATGAAATTATATAAATATTACAGCAGAACAAGAATATAAACTTGTGATTAATCTCATAATCATTTAGATTAATTATAGCAACTTATTCCAAAACTGTCTTAAAAAAGCTATCAAATGCAAACAGATTTCAACTAGCTCACGATCAATGGCGTAGGGAAATCTGAGAATAAAAATGTGTAGTTAGAGCGAGATAATTCTTCAGGTGGTTAAAAAAATAATCATTACAGTTATTTAAGCTCTCAAAAAAAAATTTGAAACTCTACAGAAAGTTACTGTCTTATCCAAATTATCGAATAACTACACTGCTCAAAATAGTTAGGGATATTATGATTTTAGATATAAACTGCAGATGAAGAAATGTTTTGGTGACTGATTTAGTATGTGCAAGTGTTGTAAGATATGAGAAAAGAAAAAGAAGCAACATATAAGGAATAGTTGAGGATATTTGTCGGTAAACAGAAAATGCACAGTTTGTGCAAATAAACAAAAAATTTGATTTTTTGGATGAGTTTCAATAAGGGGTAAGGTTTCCCTTGACCGAAAGCATTGTCGCACATCTACGTTCCTACGATGCACGGAATCAACGACGTTATGAATGAGAAACTGCGATGTTCTCTTCCACTCGTGTAAAAGATAGCTTAGCTTGTAAAGAAACTGCTGAATTGTTTCTGGGGGTGATAAGCTACTAGCATCCCTTTTCCCTAGAATGTCCCAAATGTGTTCTCTTGGGTTCATATCTGGCGAACATGCTGGCATATCCATTCGAAGAAGTCCTTCGTTGAAAAGGAAATTGTCCAGCAAGATGTGGTCTGACGTCATCCATGAGAAGAAATTCATCACGGATTGCTGCAGCTAATAGACAGCAATAGGTATGAAGACAGCATTCCTGTATCTCTGAGACGTTAGCGATTCCATTCCTGATAATGTGCAGGTTGGTGCGGCTATTGATAGAGATACCTGTCCAGACCATCACTCCACATCTGTCAAATCAGACACTTTCGTGCACAAATGCAGGAGTATTCCGTGTACCAAGTTCGCTACACAAGGAAATCCTCGTATTGTTAGGTTTTACACTAAAGTGGGACTCGTCCGTGAACAGCACATTACTCCACCCATCTGGTCCCCATCTGAGATGCTCTTCTGCAGGCAGCACATTATGGACCTATGACAACAAAACCCAAACCATAGTCTACGACCAAACAAACCCACATGGAGTTGGTTTCGAACAGTTTGAGACAAAACTCTGGTACCATTAGCCTCTGAAAGTATTGTGGCAAAAAAAGTTGCATTCATAGTGCAGTTTGTCCTGGCCGTTAGTGTTAAATACCTGTCCTCATTTTTTGTTGTTGAAGGCGTACGACCTTGTTCCGATTTTTGGTGAACATTTCCAGCTTCCAAAAATCGATTCTGTAGTCTGAAAATGTCACTTTGAGAAACTCCTAACGCTTCTGTTAGAATGGCTTCTTTAAAAGACCGATGGCCCTCCAGACTACCTTTCAGCTAAGTCATCTTGTAGAGACACCTTAATCACTGTTACGACACATTCAACCGTATCAGTTGTTTATAATCATCTCCTACGGAAAGAATGCCGCAGGTCGCTTTTCGCTCCTTATCTAAAACGTGTAGCTTTCAATGTCGCAGACAAAATATGCATATTCCCAACTTTGTAAATGCTGTAATTTTCCTTTTTAACCTCTTCGATTTCATTTTCGTTAAAAAAGTTGTTGTTTATATGGTTATTTCATACTGAAATCACAATATCTCCTAATTGTTTTGAGCGGTGTATTAAACACTAATTGTTTTTTTTTTATAAAATCCTAAGTTTTCTGCATTTTTTCTTTTCGACTTGCTTTAGGACAGAATGAAAAATGACGCTTTTGGTGTAACAGCGTGGTAGTTTATCTGCGTAGGAATTTTAGTACATTTTATTATTTGTAAGAAAATACGTGTCAGTTGCTGTTAGAATGTCATTTCTGAGATTTTCCTTCCAAGATTGCCCGATTTTTTATTTAAACCGCAATTAATTATCAGTCTTTCTGCTTGGTTTCTCTTAATATAAAATACCTTTTTTTAATGAAATAATGAATACGATATCAATGAGGAAAAAATTATCGCTTAAATCTCTTTATAAACACAAACGATATTTCAAAAGTCTTAGAATTAACATTTTGAATCACTAATTTTACTCTGAAATTATAGGAAATATAGGTATCATTCAGCTGGATTGCAAAGAGAGATAAAATCACGTTGAGTGGCAGTTTACTTAAATCTTAGCAAGCTTTCTATCGATCAGTTTTTTTAATAATCAAAATTATTCTTTACACCTACCTCGCAAAATGGTAACAATAAAAATTCTTCTGTTAGAGCAACTTCTTGGAAGTTTTGCAGAGCGTATTTGTGTGACTTCCGGTGAAGTTCTTCACACGAATGAGCATCCGCAAAACTTCTTATACCAAGACAGTTCGAGGGGTGCAACTGACGAAGTAGGAACTTGCAGCAAGCTTCTCGAACGCTCTGTACCTGCAGAAGACTGGCTACAGGAAGTAAGACCTAAGCATACAAGAGGAAAAAAAAAGTACACTTAATTTCCCATTTAGCAAAAGGCATCAAAGATCAAAATGAAAATTTGAGTATACACTTATTAAGTTTTCTAAATAGAATGATTTTATTATTAAACATGTTAAACCAAAAGGAGGTTTTAAATTTCATTGTCGTTTACTGAAACAGCATTGTAAAGTTGTTGAAATAAGCTTTCATAAAAGACATTTTCTTCTTACTACCAATTTTGATATAAAAATAAACATTTACAGTTACTTTATTATTTTTTTTATGCGAATGCTTTTTTTTTAAACGGAAGAACTGAATAAAATACATGTTTTCTGAAAATTGGAGATCTTAAATATTCGGGAAGCATTCAATTTTCATTAGTTTTGATTTTGACGGTTTCATTATTAGCTCAAAAACTGAGGCTAGCTCCGAATACGGATACTGGTCTCGAAACGGCATTTTGCGTTGAATCATTATAAACTGCATATTTTATTGCCATGAAA
Organism: Stegodyphus mimosarum; assembly: GCA_000611955.2. NCBI lineage: Eukaryota > Metazoa > Arthropoda > Arachnida > Araneae > Eresidae > Stegodyphus > Stegodyphus mimosarum. The sequence continues at coordinate 684,923 of KK113248.1, forward strand.
TATCGCCCTGTATTATATTTACAGAAATTAAATAATCTGAAGGAACGTATATATGTTTCTTGCATCGTGAAGAAACAACGGTACCTAGAGCCCTCAAATTTTGAATAACGTACTCATCCACAAGAACATGGGCACCTGGAAGCATTAATTTCCAATTTGTTTTATTATCTATTTCATGAATACTTTAAACGAATTTTTTATTAACAAACTTAACGATTTCAAAGCAAGAGTGGCAACACTGTCCGATTTAAAACATTTTGTAATCCTCAGCGCGCGAAAAAGAGTGTATAAAACTATGCTGTTTTTAAATATTTTGTGATTTTGCCATTGAATCGAATTTTATGTGGCGTAATACGTTATATTTAGTAAATAAAGTAAACATACACAAATACACAAACAATGCAAAGTTACACAAAATGTTAATAATAAAAAGACAAAAAAAAATGTTTTGTAAAGTCATCTTAGTAAGAAAACTGAACATTGATATGAGGAATTAAGAAAACACAGAAAACTTTATGCCAACACTTAACTCTGAATCAGGAATTCTAAACATATGCCGTTTTTAAAATTTTTGTTGTTGAACTGTGCAACAACTGTGTGTTGGTAAGTGTGAAGAAAATGATGTTTAATAATAAAGGTTTTTTTTTATTTTTTTAAAGAAAAAAAGGTTAGTAGGAATGTAACAGCAGACTGGTAGACACTGAGAGGTCATCGAGAGCATAAAAAACCTTATAAAAACGCTTTTAGGGAACTATTAAAACCTGAAATCTTCACATTTTTTTTACACTTTTCGTTTACATTTTTTTTTTTTTACTTTTATTTTTAATTGCAAATAGAATCCAAACTTAAGAGTGCTCTAAAATTAAGATAGAAACTATATTTAGTCTTCCTTGGGTTTTTCTAATAATTTTCTTCGTATATGAAAATGCAGAAATTTTTTATTTGTAAAAAGACGTTTCAATCATCGTGCTTCGACTCATATGACCAGTCATGATTTTTAAAAAAATTGTTATGGATTTTGTATTTATTTAGCTAGTTGTTTAGAATGGTAATTAAAATTGCCCGTGCAACGCAGACAAATTTGAAGGGAAAGCTACGTCGCAAAAGCAAAAATACAAGGGCGCGTGCATTTACTATTTAATAAATAAATATCTCGTAATTGATGCTGCCATCCAGAAAAATCGAGAAAATAGATTTTACCAGAATGTTCTCGTGAACAATTCAAAAGCTTATAAAAGCCGAATTAAAACACCTCAGCTCAGTTGCTGTTGTATTAAACGAACTGTATTGTTTACTTAGCGCTGTTAGTGATTGTAGCGAATTCATTGCGAGATTGGGTTAACTTTCTCTGTTTTGAATTGAGTTCTGTTTAACGTTTAAGATATTGTGATATTGCGCGAATATCTCTGAGAAAATATTTCAGCATTTTGTTTCATTTCTTGTGAAAAGAATAAATTTTATTAACTTTTTACCGACTTGTGCATTCAATCCATTACGAATCCGTACACACGCAACAATATCTTTCAACCATAGACAGCCAGACAGCTTATGATAGAAATATCATGATTTAAATGTTAAAACAGATAATAAAACAAATTCGAAATTCGGGCCATTAGTAGGGATGTTCGGGTGGAGGACTACGTTATTCAGAATTTGATGGATCTATGTACCGTCATTTTTTCATATTGCAAAAAACATGCATACCTTGATGCAGATTCTTCATTATGTAATTTCTTTAAAAACAATACAGGGCGGTAATATTTGGTGGCAACAATTTGAAAGATGATACGCCATTTATAGTGATTCAATACAAAATTTCGTTTTGAGACTAATATCCCATTTTGGACTTAAAAAATATACACACACATATATATATAGAGAGAAAGATAATAATATAACAATTGATGTTGATTAATTCTTTTTGAAAGTAATTTAGCTGATTTTTGGTGAAATTTTCTAAAATATTTTTTTTTAACATTCATCGCACAGTTTTTTCTAGGTATTAACCTATTCTTATGCTGAAAAATAAATAGAACCATGACATGTGTTAAACAATTAGTCCTTGATTATATTTACTGAAATATTACGCACATATGACAAAGTCAGAACATAATGTAAAAAATTTGATTATAAAATATAGCTTAAAGAGCTTACCTGAACATTATCTTCGGAAATAAGTACTTCTCCCGTATACGCAAAATCCACGAGAAGCTGTAAGGCTCCCGGATCCACATCATGCATGGTGATAGATGATTTATCTTTTTCGGACATTTCACCTAAATTCAAGTTATTGTTAAATATGAAGACTAATTTTTACAGTTCAGTTTTGCAATGTGTACAGTAGTAATCATGTTTACCACTAGCGGAAAGAACAAATTTTAAGCAAATTTATTTTCAAAATGTGTCGCTTTTGTTCAAACAAATTTAATTATTTTTTCTATATGGGAGGATAAGGTATAATTCTACTTCATTAAAATAATACTTAACGACAACTGTTTCATTTATCTCCTCTGATTTTGGAAATTAGTAGAAGTAGGAAATTATTTTAGGACAGATTAAGTTGCTAAACATATTACATAGTCCCCAGTGCTAGAATGCCGACTTGCTGGATGAACTGAAACTTTCTTCGGTTTGAAATAAAATGCAGTAATTTTCTTCCATAAATCGAATGCGCGTATTTGACTTTTTAATTCCATGAATGAATAAATATGCTATTTCTATTTTTACTTAATTTATCATTGTTTAAACTAATTAATTGAACTGAAAGAATACTTTAAGAGCTTATTTTCTTCCAGCAGGTGGATTTGAAAGTAAGAATTAAAAATCTGAATTTATTGACATTACTTTTTAGTTTTGAAAGCCCGAAATACACTCGGGTCCATAAATTAAGGATAATTTAGAATCACACGGAAATCGAACTCTAAAGTAAAAATTGTACCTGTCGAATTATCGCATACGTCTTCAAGAACATATGCAGATTACAGAAAGCCACCAGATGACGCCGATGGTACGTCGCAGTGACGAGAGTGTAAGAGATGAGCATATCATTAACTGTAGCAAAGAAGTAAAATTGTTCACAAGCGTTCATACAGAGGGACAGCGTCGATCGGACGCAACAATGGCTTGGGCGCTATTCGGCTACTGATACCCTAGTTAACGGGGACTTACGACACCCAGCTCGTGATAGGTGGAGATAAACTCCACCCCACGAACCATCGGAACCGCCAAGTTCATGAATTTTATACCATCGTGGCCGAGACTGCCTAGTACAGAGCCCAGAAAGTACTGCACAGAGCTTTCTGCGTCGACCCCCGGAGGGACAACCACGGGTACGACAATTTCAAGGCAAACCGTGTACAGACGTTAGGGACAGATTGGTCAGTATGCCTGGAGGCCTCTGATATGTTTCGCTCACGACAAATCACTATCGTCAGCGGTTAACTTAGAGCAGAGAACATGCAATGTCGTCACAGTGGGCTTGTGTGATGTTTTCCGACGAGTTCAGGTTTAGTTTGCAGTCTGATTCACGTCGGACTTTCATATGGTCGCGTCGGACTTTCAGGTACCCGCTACCACCAAGACATCATCATTGAACGACACCGTTACGATGGTGCGGGAGTGCTCCTTTGGGGTGGAATTATACAGGGTTCCAGAACGGATCCGCATGTTCAAATCGAAACCATCAAATTTATTGGGAGATCATTCTGGAACAACATTTACTTTTGTTTAACCGTGCCATGGACGCAGAATTTGTGTTTATGGATGACAACGCCTGTCCTTGCAGTATAACCATTGTAAAGGAATGCCTTCAATCTGAGGATATCACCCGTATGGAATGGCCAGCATTCTAACCTCACTTTAATTTGATAGAGCATCTGTAAGACATGCTTGGTCGACGAATTGCAGTAGTCAAGCACCTCCTACATGTGTACCGGAATTTCAGAGAGCATTGCTTGTTGAATGGAGTAATCTTTCCTATGATCGTCTCGATAAATTGACACTTAGCATGTTTAGGCGTTGTACGGACTGTACGCCACGGAGCAGGCTTCCGTCCTAGAAATCCATGCAGAATGATGCCTGTTCGGTGGATGAATCTCAGGGTAGGACCAGCAGACGTAAATTTATTCGTTGTCACTGAAACGTTTTATAAACAAGGTAGGTTATTGTTGCTTAGTCACCTTGCACAGGAATGCTACGATTATTCGTGGGGGGGATTACTTTAGACAGTAATCTGCTTTCGTGTGTGAATCACTAATTAAGTTCATAGTCAAAGTAAAAGTAGAAGTGGAGAGTCCAATGTACTAGGAAAATACCATCGTGCCTTTGTGGATATTTCCTTGGAATTATTTCTGAAAATAACGCACAATGAACTGACGTTACTAAACCGTTACGCTATTATGTATAGCTATCACATACCGTAGTTACTGCACACAGATTATGCCCATTATCAATGGCCTTTCCGTGGAGATACATGCCAGTTATTAACAAATTAATATGGATAGCCTCAGTAAAACTTTAGATTATAACATGACATATTTGAACATAATTACATAGAGAGCGGTATATAGCGGTATATACACACATTCGGTATATATAGTATAAAACAGTACATAAGAAGACTTAAACCAAATATCTAAATACTGACTTCCTATAACATAACACGGTTACTGTACATATATTGCAAGCATTACCAATGACCTTTCCATGAGGATACCTTCCACAGTTATTAACAGATAAATATGAGTAGCCTCAGTAATACTTTACGTTATAACAGAAGATAGAAGACTTGAGCTAAAGTATGAATTTAAGTATCTAAATACAGACATGTATGAACATAATTGTATAGTATATGAACAATATATAGTATAACAATATACACATTCGGTATGTCTAGTTTAAAACCGTACATAAGCAGAATATAAATACTGATGGTTGTATGTAATTACTACTGAACACGATATAATGAAAAAAAATTACAAAAATACAATAGCAATTTTACAATAGTAAGCTACAGTGATTGCAGGATGAAAACTGAATGAACTATTCAGAATCTACGCTCATGCAAATGTATATTAACAGTAGTGTGTACTGCAGTACTGAAATACACTCACGTTTGTGAAAATTGCAACACCAAGAAGGAATCGTCATAATTGAATGCAATTTAATACACAGTTGAGTGGTAGTGGTACAAATAAATGATTAAATGTTCAAAGCATACAAACAAGAACAAGAGATCAGAATCAGTATTTTGTGTGGCCACCACGCGCCGCAATAAGTGC
>KK113248.1:699874-725087 GCA_000611955.2 Stegodyphus mimosarum
TTGAGAAAAGCATATTTTTATACGGATTCTTTTCTTTATCGAAATACATTTCCTGGAAGTTCTTCACCAAAGAAATAAACTTTAATCTAAATCAAATTTCAGTTTGCTTTTTCTAAGTTCTCTCTTTTCTGTCAACGGAACTATATGGTCATACTTAACTTTTAATATTTAGTGCTAATGAAATAAAACGAAATATTCAAGAATGAAATTTCTTGCTTCTGAGTACCCAAAACAATAAGCATATTACGTTTATAAATAATATTTTAATTTTATCACGGTTAGGAGGGACAGTTTGTGGCTTAAGTAACGAAAATATGTGACCTAGAGTTCGACATAAGAATTTTGCGGAAATTTCGCACCTGAGGAGCACTAACATTTCGGGCGAGGGGGTAATCAACTACTTAACAATAACGCAGTTAAATACAACAGCAGGAAATAAACTTCGCATCATACATTTTTGATTTATAAACATGTAAAATTTGGGTTATATAACACAGTTGGATCATTACAGAGAAAAGCCATTTACACATCTTTTAAGTGAACACTCTAAAAAGACCCGCAGATGCGAAAGAACATATAATAGAAGATTCAGTCAAATTCAGTTTACACGTGACATGTAAATTTTAGCTGCAAAATTTTAATTCTACTACTGCTCAAACACTATCATAAAAATTTAATCTTACCACTCTTTTTGTAGTTTGTCCTAAAATATTGTCTTTAAATACTTTAAAAATACTTTAAAAATAGTTTCATGTGTACACCTCATGACTTCCTTGTACGGAATATTAAATTACACGCATTCTACATTTTATTTAAACTTATTGTATTGAATTAAATCTACTTCGTCGATAGCGCATAAACCACAATAGAATAAATGCATTCTTTAAAATTCACTATATTTGTTCATCATAGCGTCTCTGGCCCTAGATTCACTTAATAGTGTTACATCTTATGATTTTACTAACCGCTGCGCGGCCAGCCTTCGTCTGGCTTTTAAGTGTACCGGAAAAATGCCTAAAGAGAACACCAAACATTAAATTTGAGAACTGCACAGAATTTTACTCTGCAGAACAATTTTATCGAAAAAGAAACAAACAACAACGAAAAAAAATTCAGTTAAAAATGCATTACATATAAAAAGCATACAATGAAATAAGCAATATCCCTTAATACAAATATTACTTATCCTAATAAATAAATTAACCAACTTCCCTTTGCAAAATCTTAAGAACTCAAATGGTATAAACCGATTAAGAACTTAAACAGATTAAAAAATATCATGCAAAACTTTTTTATAATTAAAATTATATATAATTAAAACATAATATTACAATGAAATAAGCAATATCCCTTGATACAAATGTTAATTATCCTAATAAAGTAATTAAACAATTTACCGTTGCAAAAAGAAACAACTTTTTAATTTCTTAAACTTTTCAGTCTCTTAAAAACAGTAACATAAGAAATACGATGAAAAATTGTTGCCAAACCGAAATTTTTAAAAGAATGAAACTATTCAAAATGATGCAATTTCATCAAAAATCTATCAACAACAATAAGAAAGGAAAATTGTTGCCAAAACTACATTTTAAAATATCTGAGATGTGAGAAGTGTATTCGGAAGCTTCATTTAAAAAATTTTAAAAAAATACAAAATATTATTATTTTTCCAAAATTCTTTTTTTAAAAGGAGTCGAAAGGATTAAAGTTCAACGTGTCCAAAAATCAAAGGAAAATAAACAGCACATTTTTTAAAATAAGTTTTTTTAAAAAAAATTCCGCCGAAAAGGTGTTAAGCTCACCTTCCTAAATAAATTCGTATTTAATCGATTTATTGAAATACGAAATTTATTTTAAGTTCGTAAAATAGCTAAGTGTCTACGCTTCACGACGATGTAAAAATGAAATGTATAGAGTGAAATCTCGCTTTCCTGTAGCCCATTATGTCTCAAAATGACGCCATTTGGTCACAAAACATAAAATAAAAAATATTCTAATTCGAATTTCGAAAAAATCGCTTCGAGGTGCACTGGCTCTTGTGTAGATACACCTATGTATCAAATTTCGTGGCCCTGGGTCTATTAGCTTACTCGCAACACGAACGAAAGACACACCCACACCCACCCACCCACAGACCCACCCATACACACACACACACACACACTCTCTTTGTTTTATTATGTGTAGAGAAGAGATGACTCAGAATGAAAAAAAAACTTATGTATATAATTTGAAAAATTATCTAATCGCTGCCACGCTCTATTCAAATACTATGATAAATCTAAAACGATATGTAAAAGAAATTAAACAAACAAACAAACAAAAAAGTTTTTCACAGACGATTCAGTATTTTTCATTCAATTAATTCAGTTCTCACTTCGCGACAAGGCAAAAATACACGAAAACTCAAAATATCGATATTAAAAATTACGAAGTAAATTTATTATAATCGCTGATATTGAATCGTCACGTTGGTTAAGCTAAGCCAACTTGGCGTTCAACTGATTTGTGTAGCCTTCAGCTACTAGCTTAATTTAAATTTATATTTCATTGTTCATTTAAGTTATTTCGCCATAAGTACTGGCTGAGCTTGTGAGCTCCATTTGTGCCTAATGTTCTTCTTTGTTTTAAATGAAAAGTTCTTTTACACCCTTCTCAAGTTTCAGTTGTTATTTTAGACTTTGCGATTGCTTAATGTCTACAAAGAATTAGCACACTATTAGATGATAACAAAACATACCAAACTTTATAAATAAAAAACATATAAACAGTCCTTCACTATATATGAGGTCAAGATTTCCAACTGGATTAGTTATATATATATATGTATAAAGTTACTATGAAAGACTGAAATCTGGAAGATGTCGACATTCTTCGATGAATGTCAACGTTCACCAACTCGCTTGATGTAAGTCCGAAATATTTGCTAAATATCTTTGTTTCTCACTAACAGCGGCAAATGTCGACATTCGCCAGACACTGATGGTGAATGATGAATAAAAGTATTTTCATTACGTTTTAAAATCAGACTTTATTATTAAAACATATTATGATATAAGCTTAAGTAACAAAACACTGTTGAACGTAAAAAGAACAGTACATTCTGAATGAGAAAAGAAAATAACACCAATAATAAACTTACTTGAATATAACCAAACATTCGGCCTTTCACCGACGTATTTGACATACTCCAGTTTCGATCTTTCACAGTAACATGTATATATATATATATAGTATAAAATATACGATGGCTTTGCTTTACTCGAAGAGACAACTTCTAATGAACTTTCCGTAACTTCAGGATTTTCCCCCTAGACCAGTACTTTCGAAAACACTCTGGTATGTTATGTAACCAGAACTCTAAATAGCTCTACGCGCCATTTTTTGTCAGACTGCTTCCTGCCATAGCCTGCTATACGAACGCTTCGCTACTCTGTCTCTTCGTCTTCCCTTTGTTAAAAATATTTATGACGTCAAAAGTCTAAATTTAATATTATTTTTATTTAAATCATTATTAGATATGTAATCTGGAGATCTTCGTCTAAAAGAAAATAATCTGCCATTTTAAGTGAAAAAAGATATGGAGGTTTTAAAAGCGAAATTCTTCTGTGCCTTCAATTCCGCTGCCTTCCACTTCGCAACGACCACACCCGGACTCCGGTGTGACCTCATTGCTAAACTTCATCATTTCCAGTGCCATCTCCTACAAATATCACATGTATATTTTCTTCATTAAGTGGAATTTAAATTTAGGAAACGTATTGCACGGCATCCGAACTATTTGGCAACATTGAAAGAAAACAAAGAATCATTTTGTATAACATTAAAAAAAAATTCGCATTCGAAAAGTCTAGCAAAACTTTCTGAGGCAAACTCTGCTCCAAATTTTGGAATAAGATTGTTTGTTGTGTAATTTTGTAAACATTCTAATGAAATATGATATTAAGAATATAGAAATATAGAAAATAAGATATATAAGAGAACAGAAATGTTTCTGCCAGTGATAACGAAAATTTAATAATTTCAAATTACGAGTACATTCGCTATTCGCAACAGCCCTGATAATCCTAAAAAATTCAAAGAAATGTGCGTCGCGATAAAATTAACTATTTTCGTTAACTTTTAGAACCTGACTCAATTATTTTAACTCTTGAAAACTTTTTTGTACCTGACTTGGAATCGTTAATTTTGGAGAAAACACAAATTTTTAACCAAAACTATGGTTTTATTACTGTAACAATATACATTGAAGAAACTTAGCATGACCCAGACAGTTAAAGAGCATGTAGAGTTTACCTCAGCTAACGGATACAACTGATGTAGCTGACCCATCTTCAAAACCACGTTTTTCCCATAGGGCAACAAGTTGAAAAATCTGAACTGCAGGCATAGCGGAGCTAGTCGACGCATGGAACCGACTTCGTTAGTTCAGATAAACCCCAGTGGGAACGGCCCTTTAGCGTTACCTTAAGGTAACGCTTAGATTTTCTTGGACACTAAGGCTTCTACGTCTAAGAACGTATTCCATTCCGTAGTAGGAGAGTGGGGCCATTGACATGTAAAATCATATATAAAGTACCCCGGTCTTTGTGTGCTAAGCTAGATTTTTGTTGGATCCAGTCCACTGCCAAAGCCTTGACCAAAGAATATGTACTGTTAAGAAGGAAAACTTCGCAGAAGCAGAAGTGGCTCCCTTCCAACGAAAAGGGAAACAACTGCGCATGCGTGAAATATCTGTCGCCAAAAAGCGCCAAAGCTCGAAGCTGAATGTCGAAGTTGGTTTGGACAGGTTCGACCGTTACGTTTAGCAAGAGTTTAAACAAAGAATAGGTTCTTGGGTTTCAAGTAGCGATATGGACAATCGAAGTTGAACAGCCAGTGAAAGTGAAACTTCCCATAATATTTCATCATTTCCGAGTTTAAATTATCGCGACAAGTCAAAGAACGATTCATCTTAACCCGTGTTCCTCAATTTCCTATACACGTCGCGGAGGGGGAAAATGTCGGCTAGGTACCAAAGAACCGGCACATCACAGAGGCGAAATTCTCGCCAAATTCCTTGGCGAATGTTCCCTTTTCTTTGTAGCGGCGTTGCAGACAAAGTGGTTTACATTACGTCTATGGAGCCTTTCCTTCTTTACATAGAGGTTCTTTGCCTTGACCTCGGCCGTAGAATCCACTCAACTTCTGAACTTGACCTCTCCTGCAAAATCCACTCGACGGGACCGCTTCTAGAAAGGTCTCAAGTCTCCCTGGCGGTACTGGCAGCCCATCCACACTGCTTAGGTCGACTCTACTCAAATCTCTATTGCTCAGCTACAGTGGTAAGTTCGACCTCTATACTCGTGGTAGTTGCCACTACTTTGATTAAGTGTACAAATTTATACCCAATATTTGACAATCTTATTAATAATTAGTAATTTCTTGCAACCAATCCCTTTCATTGTTTATTACAAATTTAAAAGGAAGCTTCCGCAAAGGTATTTAATCAAAATGGTTTGATTTTCCTGCGATGGATATGTCAGAATTAATTTGTTTTCAATAATATTACTTCTAATGGAATATTTATCATGCAACCGAAAGCTTCGTTGAGAGGGCTGCTTTCTTTTAATTATCTAGAAGAACTTTAAGCATACATATATGTATTAAAAGCACAATTTTGGAATCACTGAAGTAAGAACACTGAGATGTAGATGCGTAGAAATGCCGATTGCGAAGATACTTGATGCTTAGAATGTCCATCCATATTGAAGAAGAAGCAGTCGAACAAGATTAAATTCCATATTTATTTAAATTCTCAATTGTGGCCACAATTCATTTGGCACTCCAATCGTGCCTATTTTCAGAACATTTTACCAATTTTGAAACTATAGCGATAGAAGCGATACACAGATGAATGCAGCAAAGCGTCTTCAGAGCATGAAAAAAGGAAAGAGTATCGCAGTAGGTTAGAGGAAGAAGGAAGAAGTTTCAGTTGGTTTACAATTACTTTGGTTGGGCAAGAGACATCTGCATTAAGGGTTACATAAGATCACGTGATTAATTTGAATGACGCAGTTTAGACTTACAGAGCAATTTTTAAGACAGAAAGATGAAGTCCCCAAATTAAATAAAAAAATAAAAGAGGTTATTGCCAATTAAATTTAGAAGTTTGCTTTCATATTTTACATGCATATATATATAAACAAAAGCAAAATTTGAAAAAATGTGAATTATTTGCTTTTGACTGTGCATTGTTTGCTACGTTTGTTTTTCAGGAAAAATGGTGTTTCGGCTATTTTCAAAGCTTGCTATATATCTAGAATTTTCAACAGGCTCTGGCTATCTCGAGAATTAGACCAGAACTAGCAAAATGGTCTGTTCTAAACCTTTGTCGTAGATAATGTCACTTGATTAATATTGTCTGCTTTATCTGGACCATACGGCCTGAAACAATTTTCGGTGAGATGTGATTGTCATAATCTGAGAGGATGTATTGAAATAAAATGATGGTAGAATGAGATTAAACTCCCTGAGATTTGTAACAATTGACCAAGCGACGGTATTCCCTGAACGGGAAACAATTAATGATGGTTTATAATCACAGGTGTACATAAAAATTATCAGTATGTGCCTGTTTGTTTTCTGTTCTTGAATCGCAAACATGGTCAGTCCAAGACTACCAGGAATGGCAAACTTAAAATTTTCAAAGTGCCATTCTTTTTTTTCCGTCCAACGAACAACAAGCTTTTTCCTGTAAAGATTTGTTCGATAGAGATATCAGGTTTGAAGGCTTGGGAGTACTGTATTTTCTGCAATCATTACCCTTAAGAGCCCAAACAGAAAGAAAGAAGAACGTGGAGTTGATAACTGCCAGGCAAACGGGTTTGTTAGCTGAAAGGTTTAAAATTTTAGACGAATTTCAACAACACAGTTTTTTTCTTAATTTTTTGGTTGCAGAAATTTTTAGTGGAATTTTTCCATTTTTGGGGGGAGGGATGTTATCTTATTTTCTGGCACGCTACTTTGTAGAGTCATTAGATTTTTGTTGGAAGCAGGAGACGTGGAAAATGTGCAATGCCCTCGCCGAAACTCGAATCACGAACCTCTCGAATCCACTACCTTTTTTAGTTCAGGCAGCAGGGTCATTAGGATTTTTTTCGCAAGCAGGAGGCGTGAAAAATGTGCAATGCCCTCGCCGGGACTCGAACCACGGAACTATCGAATACGCGCCGAGCGTGTTGACCACTATACCACGAAGGCATGCCAAGGAGGCGGGAGAAATACCTTATAACTTAACCGTTTATCATCCGTGCGATTTGACATGCTTGTTATTTCATTAGACATGAGGTCTTGAGTTATCTTCCATATCCCCTATTAGAAAACCATTTTCCAAAGGGCTGCCATTCAGTGTGGCATAAGACCTTTAATTTAGCTTCGGCTTTTAGCAGCTTAACAAACCGAGTGTTTTAAAATCAGAACACTTCTTAATAATTTATATCTTCATTTTATATTTCTAAAATCACACCTGATTCATATAATTTAAAAATATATAATTAAGTTCTAACCCAGTTAGTTGATAATGATCAAAGTCTGCAGCGTTATTGTGATTAATGAAAGTTTTCCTAGCATTACGTATTTTGTACCTGGATTCAGAAAACTTTGGTTATTTAATGGATGTTAATCTAACGTTGCAACCAAGTTAGTTTTTTAATTCAGTTTTGCTTTAAGTTCAACTCACAAGAGGGCATTCCCTACTCGCCATCACCGATTTCGATCAAATTTATAGGACATGCAGTGCTTGGCTAGAAATGAAAGTACCCGAAGTGGGAACTCCAGATGGCCAAGCGTTTAGAAAATAAAAATTTTGAGCCATTTACGTTAGGGAGTTTGGCCAAGCAGCAGTTGGCGCGGCGGTAAGAGCTGGGAGTAGTCATGCGATGATCGTGGGTTCGTCTCCCCGTGTGGAGACTTTTTTTTTCTTTTTCTCAGTTTTTATATTATTCCTTTTCCAATTAAGCAAAGAGGTGAATATTTTATTTTATTTATTTCTTTATACTCAAAAGGCATAGAAAAAGTAAAAATTTCGGACTTTTCAACAAGGGATTGTAATTAAAGAGCATACGAAAAGACTTTGTACATGAAAATTCGAAACTTTATTTGTCGACATTCGATGATTACATGTGTCGGGATGATATTTATTGTAGAAACAGGAGAAACAATGATTATTTCTTCATCTAGCACACGTTATAAAGCCGCATTTTTACAATAACATCGTTGTTTCAACGTCTCCATAAAAAACATGTAAAAGATGTTTTCTTGTACAAGAGAACAAATTTCTTCTGCTGGTTGACTGGTGGGGAGGATAAACAAATCCGCAATTATACGACGAACTCTTCCAAGATGAAGAAGGATAGCCAACATGTAGCATCAAAGTAATTCCCCCTAAATGTACCCCACTGGTGCAACCCTCCGATGTTTACTTTTATCGTCAGGTGAAAAACTTTATTAAAAAATGGAGAATTAATTGTTCTTATCTCATCGAGCAAGAAAAAGAAATAACTTCCCGAGAAGACTGCATAAAAATACATTCGATTGTTCATCATCCATTATCCGCCCCAATATTTCGGTAACATGTTACGTTACGCGTGGTTCGCTTCTAAACTTTGCGATGAGAGAGAAGGCTTTATGAATATCAATCAAGTATGTTTTTCGATGGAGCTGTTGAAACAACGATGTTATTGTAAAAATGAGGTTTTATAACGTGTGCTAGATGCAGAAATAATTATTGTTTCCCCTGTTTCTACGATAAATATCATCTCGACACACGCCATCATCGATTGTCGACAAATAAAGCTTAGAATTTTCACGTACAAAGTCTTTTCGTATGCTCTTTAATTACAATCCCTTGTTGAAAAGTCCGAAATTGTTACCTTTGGAGTATAAATAAATAAATAAATAAAATACAATATTCACCTCTTTGCTTACTTGGAAAAAGAATAATATAAAAATTGAGAAAAAGAAAAAAAGTCTTCACATGGGTAGTCGAACCCACGATCATCGCGTTACTATTCCGAGCTCTTACCACCGCGCCAGTCGCTGCTTGGCCAAACGGTCTAACGCAAATGGCTTATACGGTGCGAGAGCAGCGTCAAAACTTTTATTTTCTAAACGCTTGGCCATCTGGAGTTCCCTCTTCGGGTACTTTCATTTCTAGCCAAGCCCTGCATGCCCTTTAAATTTGAAATCGGTAATGACGAGTAGGGAATGCCCCCTTGTCAGCTTTCAAACAAATGGAATAACTTAAGTTCTGTTACCTATCAGACGAGATTGATTCAGACTATGACATTAATCCAGAGTTTATTTCACTACATAAACATGAGGACACAACAAAGAGAAAAACAGTTATGATTAGCTCTTAATTTATCTTTAAAAATTGTTCGTTCTTGTTCGCAAGTCTCTAAGGCACTAAATCTCTGAAAGAACCAGGAGAAACAACGCCATCTGGCGCCCGTATTTCAGTTTCTACATTTAAGTTTTGATTTGGTGTAATTTTCAATACTGATCACTCAACTGTATGGCTTTCTTGGAAGCTAAGGTCATAGTAAGCTAAGTAACTGCAATATCTCTCTCATTTTGTTTGCAGAAAAGTTTTATACATAGAAGGAAAATGAATTATAATACCAAAACGATGAATAATAAATATACTTTCAACAAAGTCCATACGACTTATTTAAATTGCTCTCAAATTCTATTTATGCACAAAAAATATTAAATATTAATGCGTACAAAACTGAAAAAAAAATGAAATATAAAAAAAAGACTGATGCGGACATTACATGACTTCCTTGTACGGAATATTAAATTCTACGAATTTTTTCGTGCATTTCATTTAAACTTATTTCCTCGAAACTCATTAGAGATATATTTCTCATTCAATTAATTCAGTTCTCACTTCGCGGCAAGGGCAAAATACATAAAATACCTTCATTAAATATTGAAAACTATACAAAAACATAAACACAAAATACAGTTAAAACAATTTTTACAATTGAAATTAGAGTTTCTACGCAAAAACAAGCAACTCGAACAGCGGGCAAGAGGGCATATTTTTCGGTGCACAAAACTGAAAGTTTACTTTTGCGTAAGTACTCGGCAACAAATGTAAACAAATATGGCTGCAGTAGTAGAACAGTTTAGGCTTAGTCGTACTTAAACAGCTTTTAAGGAGAATGACATATCATTGCAGAAAAGCCCGATTTCGTATCAAAATACCTATGTTAGAATAATGATAAAGTTTAACTTCGTCAATCGGCCCAGTAGAGGGGGAGATATAGAACTGTCCTCCTTTTTAGTCCAAAGGCGCTTTGTCCCTTAAACGAATTTTTGGTTAACTCAAGGATTTCAAAGCGAACAATGGCAACGTTGTACAGAAAAAACATTTTTATCTCCAGCGCGGGAGACTGTGCATCGGAAATTCTAAAGATATACTCAGTTTAAAATTATTTTGCGATATTGGTTTTTAACTGAATTTTATTATTTAAGTGCGAAGAAGACGATATTTAATAAACAAAAGTAACGCACAAAATGTTAAAAAAATGCTCCTTCGTCCGTAGTTTAAAACCTGAAGCTTCTCAGATTTTTTTTTTTATTTATTATTTTCCCCGCAGTGTACAAGCATATCATTTTTAACGATAAGCTTTTATTATCTTTTAAAAATACGATAAAAAGGAATCATGAGATTTTGCGAACTTTTTCCTTTCTTTATAATTAATATAATTCTTTGCAAAAGAAGCTCCTTGTTAAGTATTGGTGAATTTCATAACAACCAACTTTGTATTTACCTTTTTGAAATTAACTGATGAAGTAATAAATGTTAATAATATCTTCATGATAGCGATAAATTTTTTCTCCAAGTTTCTGTGAATAGAAATCCTTCGGCAGTAGCAAACTTTTAGAAACCAATAAAATGTAAAAGGATTCTAAAACAATTTCAAAAGATTTGTTAGTAATATTATTTTATATGACTCGTGATTTAACTTCACGTATTTCACCGTTCCCGAATCCATTTAAACGATGTTTTTTCCTGTCATCTGTACGTACGGGCAGAATAAAGGACAATAGAATAAATAAGAATATTTACAATAACAGAATAAGGATATTTTACAATCCGTTTTTCCAAAACGGAATGCAAAATGGATTTAAAATGGATTCAGAAGAGAGTTTTTTCGTAACATATATGAGTACGTACACACGTATATATGTCGCATAACTCAAGCCTTAGAATGTTGAAATTTTGTATATGTGACTATAACGTGTAGCTGTGCACTTTCCTTTTTCCTTTTTGGTTGCAACTGGCTGCACCAAGCGTATACATATATATACCCACTCTATTACCCGGCTCGGTGGGCTCAGATTTTATTCTTATATGTTGGTTAACTGTGCACTGTTTGCTTTGAAAGTGATTGAATTATGTTCCGGTTAAGGTTTTTATGCCTTTAGTTAATTTGCATGTAATATCTGTAGAATTATCAACAATTTAAACGTTTAATTGGAGCTAAGTCTAACGTGGCTGGATTTTTTTTTTCATTTTACATTTCAAACTCTTAATAGAATATTGAATTAAGTCATTTGATGCACCAATTTCAGTATAACTTTGCCGGTGTGACCGAACGCTAATTTTCAGTTTTGTGCACCGAAAAATTTTGTCTTCCTGTCCGGTAGCCGAATTGCTTGTTTTTGCTTAGAAATTCTAATTTTAATTGCAAAAACTGTTTTTTTAACTGTTTGTTGTTTTAGGTTTTCCTGTATTCTGCAAATTTAACGAGGACTGAGGTTTTATGTAATTTTACCTTGCCACGAACTGAAAACTGAATTGATTGGATGAGAAATACATATCTAATGCAATTCGAGGAAATATGTTTAAATGAAGTGCAACAAAAATGTGTGTAATTTCATACGTCATACAAGGAAGTCATGTGGGGTCCACATAAGATATTTTTATACACAGAGTTCATTACGATTTTTGATTGGTCTTAATATATATGGCCGGCTGGGCTCATTTATGAACAGCGGATTACATTTTAGATTTCAATATGGAATTTCGTTCCGAAGTTTCTTTGTTCGATAACCCATTGTATTTTGTTTAATTTAAGTCAATGGCTGCCAAGCTCAGTGTTAGTAAATCTAATAAACGCTATGATAAATCAACTGAATAAAAGCAAGTAATCTAATTTTCGAAGTTTATTTCACTAAATTGATGAAATTTAAGCGCAGAAGCAATCTATATGCATAAAGAAGAAAGTCTGTTTGTTTGTCCTCTAATAACTCAGTTACTACTATAGCTATCGTCACCAAACGTTCTACAATTCTTTTCTGGGTCCTGGAAAAGGTCGATGTCCACTTTTTCCAAAAAACAATTAGCTAAAATCAGAGATATTAATTAAAAACTCGGAAAAACGATCCTTTTCGAGATCACTTTTCCAAATGGAAACAGTCTCGCAAGCTGGAGATGAAAATCGGCTCATTTCGAATGTTGTTGCCACTGCTCCCTTTCAAATTCTAGAGTTTGTTAATAAAAATTTCTGAGTTTTACGATGAAATAAAAATAGCATTGCCAAACATTAAATACATTATTCCCGATTCCAAAAATTCCTGAGAAGCCATTTCGACTATTCCCAGCGTCGTACGACTTTAATCAGCCGAAGCATTAATTAAAAGATCTGAAAGCGCTAACTTTCGCACTCATTTTCCCCAGTGGCAACACTCTCGCGCGTTGGAGATAAAATTCCTTTATTTCAAAAAGTGTTGCTACTGCTCGCTTCGTAGAGTTTGTTAATCAAAAATTTGTAAGTTTTACAAAATCTATACATATAAAGAAAACGTATGTTTGTGTGCTCGCGTTATTGATTTCAGATAAATTTTTAGGCACATTTACTGGACTAAAATTAAATATAGGTGAAATATTGGACGAAACTCGAGCATTTACGACCATTTCTTTAGAAAAACGAAAATCATTAAATCCTGCGTGCCATTGTTGCTGATATAATGAGAGAATTAGCTTATTTTTCTATCGAAATTTTTATGTGGGTTCCATATCGCATCCGATCGAAAAATGTATGACTATGAATCGTATCGTTTGCACCGTTATTAGAGATGTATTACGGCGATATTGTTCTCTGTGTTAGATACATTACTCTCAATCTAACTTAACTGGCATCGGGTACTTCCGCTAGTTATTTTAATAAAAGTGAAAAGTTTACTGTGTTCTATCTATAGCACATAAGCTTTAATATCAATTTAGCACTTTAAATATGCTTTATAACTTTAAATACAATCATGAAATAACAAGGGAGTAAAGCTAAAAGGAGGAATTAGTTCAAGAGTCTTTTGTGCACTCTGTTGCAAGGCTTCCGTTAAGTGGATTATCATTCTAAACTGTATCAGTAGAGTTCTTAGCGTTTTCAGTTACATTCTTTACTCTTATTCTCCAACGACATATAGGATACGCCGCGTGAATCATACGAAAAGAGGCACTAAAGAAAACGAGTGTAAGTTTCCCCTAGCGACTGAACCTTCTAGTATCTTTTTGATCCAACAAGGCAGCTTATTGGAGAAACCTCCCCCTCCATTTTTATCTTCCCTTATCTCATTGACTCTCTTTCTTGAGGGCGTATTCTCGTTATGAGAAGCTCCTTACCTTCCTATTTATCAGCATTCACCCTCCTCCAGATGTTTCAAGTTTTTCTACATGTATTCAGAAAATAACCAAAAAAATTCCCAGAGGGAATTTCGAGTTTTGGGAAGGTAGCGGTGTGATCATATAGAAATGAGAGTTTAAACTAAAATATTTTGCGAAATAAATCTGCATTTACGCAGCATAATTATTGAGCAAATTCTTATACTTTTCCAAAACATAAATATTGTTGCGTGCGTACGGGTTCGTAATGGATTGAATGCACAAGTCGTTCAAAAGTTAACAAAATTTATTCTTTTCACAAGAAATAAAAAAAATACTGAAATACTTCCTCAGCGATATTCGTACAATATCACAATAACTCAAACGTTAAACAGAATTCAATTCAAAACAGATAAAGTTAATCCAGTCTCGCGGCGAATTCGCTACAATCCATCACAGCATTAAGTAAACAAACAACAGTTCGCTTGAAACAGCTACAGCTACAACTGAGGTGAGGTATTTTAATTCGGCTTTTATGAGCTTTTTAATTATTTACTAGAATGTTCTGGTAAAACCTCGATTTTTCTCGATATTTGTGGATGGCAACAGTAATTACGAGATATTTATTTATTAAATAATAAATGCATGAGCTCTTGTATTTTTACTTTTCCGACGGAGCTAAATAAGGCTTGTATTTTTACTTTACGACGGAGCGTTGCACGGGAAAATAAGGCAATTTTAATTGCCATTGCAATATAATTGGCATTGCCCTATAAGCAAAAGACAGGCTTTAAATTCATCAATTGTTGACTACAGAACCTCATCTCATCTAATATGAAAATTTTTAGCTCGTAGTTTCAATGTGTTAAGTTTTAAAATTAAATAAACGACTCATTCCGAAAGCTTATTTTAAGGTAACCATAACTGAAGTATAAAACTTTATAATTTTTCCGAATTTATCGGGCAAATAAAAGGTCAAGAAATAATAGGAAAAAATGAGGTGCAGTGCAGAATTATTTACGTGTATGATATGCTTCCAAATAAAGAGGAGATGTTCAGAACCTTTTTGAAAAATATGCTTTGGTATGAAAGGGAACTAAATGGTGCCTTAATACTCGTTAGAACAAGGGCTTTCATACTAGTTGGAACAGTTTTAAAATTTTGCCTTCAAATGGGTTGTAGAGTTTTAATTTTCTAATAGATATATGTATTTTGGAATAGGACTTTCTTTTACTTTCTCGTTTCCCACCTGTGTTTTCTTTATCAGAATGAGTTTTTAGGATTGTGTTTTATGTAAATGAGGTAGAAATAAGTATTTAAACTGAACTCTGGATCACTTCACTAGAAGAGCCTTGTAGATCGTTAGGAGAACACGTTCTGCCTTCCAGCCACGTTGTTGCTAAAAGTCTAATCTGACTACAACTGGGCCGTATTATTTACGTGTCTGCTAGCATCCACCGGTGATTTTAGGGCCAACTCTGTTAGTTCGTGCATCTTCGGAAATTTTTATTTGAGTTAGCATTAGATTAGTTCTCATTTTCTATCTCGAGTCAAAGTCCAAATGGAGGCTTGTTGTAAGCTCAAGAAAGGGACATCTGTTTATTTATTTTGAGTTGGAATAAAAGGTAAGGAGGGTTACTTCCTTGGACTTGTCATTTTCTTACAAGAACTCTGAAATATGTCCTACACAGTTGTTAGTCTAGTCTAGTCCTCAAGAACTTGCAGATACGCTGGGATATTACAGAGTTTTCCATGGAATCGTATAAGTTTTACACAGTTTATGTTTCTATCGATGGTTTGTGGGCAAAAATGAGACTTATCATTCTGATGAAAATCATCAGCTCTAATTTTTATCATACTTCCACTTTTTTTCGTCAGCTTCATCACCGAAACAGGTGACGAAAATGCTTTAGTTTGAAAATTCAAGCGATGCGAGGATGTGAGAAAAAAATGTAAAAATAATAGATTTAATAAAAATATTTGACAGTTTTAAATGAGTATCACTACCAAAAAGGTTAGGGAAAATTTCAAATTGATTATTCTTCAGGAAGTTTAAGAAATTGCATTGTGGAAGAAAGGGTGATAAGTTAGCAAAGTTACAGCCCTATTTTCAGATAATATCTGGGAAATCGGGTCTATCACATTCAAACATGCCCTCACGCAAAATGTTTTCTTGCACCCAAGAATAGTTCAGCAGCAATTTGAAAATTCTAAAATGATTTTATCCGACAGTTTCAGCTTGAGTGGAAACAAGTGATGCATGACTCGACGAGGCGTGTTTTTAAGTTGTAATATTTAGGCTGCTGATATATTTCATTTATTTTATCAGATACATGTAAATTCACCGAAACCCATATTGCAATGCAATTTTACTTCACTACGTATGCACTTTTAGGATAAATTATTCAACAGGACGGCTATTTGTTTTAAAGTACGGAGAAGAGTTGCTAATACATCTTTGTTGCTAATACAAAACAAATGCCTCCTCAGTTGTACCTTACTCTTTTAAGATGAAACACCCTTCCACACTGAAGTTATCAGATCAGCGAATATTAAGATAAAATTTGCAAAAAACTTGCTTCAATTAACTGCTCATTTCTAGCAAATTTTGTTAAGTTTTTCTTTACGAACGGGTTCGTGGATTTGGAGTGATTGACGACAACATTTGATGATGAATGAAAACACCATTTATTAGCCAGTATGCTCAGGACAGCTCTAAAATCACGTTTACAGTCGTCGAAGAACTATTGTAAACACGCCTAGACAATCAGTGACACAGCCTTCAGGCTATCAGGCTATAACGGTAGAGACAGCTTCACGGCAAAGCACCAGAGTACAGCTCCCGACTCTGCTCGGTCGTTCTCAGAACTTTACGTACTCTCCAGACTGTCCACACTACAACCCGCAATGCACTCGACGATCCGCTAGAGTAGTACAGCTCCCGAATGGTTAGGTCGTTCCCGGAGATCAACACACTCTAAGATGAAACTCGACAATGCACTAACTAGCGATACACTAAGAGACATTCTCGATGCACTCGACGACTAACTCGGCACTAGACTACGAGACATTCGCTCACTGGGTGGCTATCAACTCGATGAACTCCGCACTGATTGACTCTCCGCGTACCAGCAGGGTTTATATAGCTTTTGGCTTGTGTTCGAGAAAATGTTGCGCTAAACCAGTAAGAAATTGTTCCAGAAGGTTCTCCATCCGTCTATCGCATATCGCCAATTTTTTCGCCAAATGGGCGATTTGTCGCCAAATGTGGCAAAAGGTTTGGTGCGTAATATATGTGTTTAATTGAATAAAGATGAAAGACAGGATATGTTGCAAATTAGTCTCAATAGCTTGCTGTCCACTGAAGAAAGTGTCGTTCAATCAATATAGTTCTTAAAACAAGTAATTAAGGATCTTATTAAAGCAAACCTGTAAGTTATATTAAAATGAAAATTAATCAATCCGTAGCAAAATAAAATAAATAAATAAAAACTGTAGAAAAACGAAAGCAATTTCTGGTGTATTACCCACTTAGACCAAGAAATGCCCTTTTCCAACACTAGATTATTTTTTTTGGGGGGGGGGGAGCAAAATGATGAATTCATTTATTTCCTTTTATCGATCGAAAAAACATCAGAATTTGCATGGGTAAGTTTTATCCCATATATATTTAACTACAAGTTATGAAACAGTTCTTTAAATAAAACCGCCATATTTTTCGATATAAATTAGATGATATTATGCTCAATGCTCAGGAATTCAATACATCGATGTGAACTTTTTTGTTGTTAAATAGAAAGTTTTACTACATGTGAAATCGTATCAATAAATTTGTCTCATTTGGGTTTTTGAAGGAGATGTGAAAAATGTGAAATGCCCTCACCGGGACTCGAACCTGGACCGCTCTAGTAGACGTCGAGTATGCTTCCCGCCACTTGGGGAGTCAATAAGCTTTTTGATGTGAGAGACGTGAAAAATATGCACTACCCTCGCCAGGACTCCAACCTGGACCTCTCGAATACGCGCCAAGTGTGCTACCGTTACACAACGAAGGAATGCTAGATGGAGGGAGAAAATACCTTACGGGGAGAGTTATTAAAGATCCGCTTTCTGGTAATACTACAGTTTTACCATTAATAAAAGGTTCCGGGTAAGCAAATACACGAAATTGTAAGTTTGATTTCCATTTAACCTCAGCTTATGTAACTCTTATAAAAAATTGCATTAATACTTAATTTAATAAGCATTGAAAACGTAACAAAATTATACAATATTAAAAAAGCATGACATTTTAATTGTTAATTTAAAAATGTTAGCAGATAATGAAAACTACATATTCAAAGAATTAGAAGGGGGAAAAAATAAGTACGTAGTATTGAGATGTACAATCTCTTTCTGTCGTGATTAAGAGTATTAACTGGTATTACTATTATTATTATTATTGCTTATTTTGCAATGTAGTAAGAGAGCTTCTTAATCAGAAAATCACCGACTCTAAAACACTGAAGGCCAGAAAGTTACGATCCTTAAATAGTATAAGCGTAGAGGAAAACATTGCTGCCTACATACAACTTCAAATAAGTGATCTCAGAAATGAATGAAGATTTCGTTTATGAAATAATATAGCACTGTATATGCTTCGCCCAAGGTCACGTATTATCCAATTATTTACTTATTTGTGGAAAGCAATTAGATGTGTTTTTTAATTAAGGTAAAAGGTACAATCATATAACTTGGTACATAAATAGGTAAACAATGTTATTCATATGACAAAACATCCGAAATTTTTTCTTAGCTTATAATTTAAAATTATAACGAAATCTAAGATTGTCGGAGATAAATGCATAGTTTTGTCTTAAAAATGTGAGTGCTGCCGAGCACATCATTTTGGATCTGGTAAAATATTTCTGATGCTTTATTACTAATCAATTTCGTGCCATCGTTCAAGGATTTAGTATGTACATTCAGAAACAATCTTTTAAACTTTAATTTGTGCCCCTGACAACAATTTTTGTTATTCAGTCACTGTATATGTACGCATAAAAGTGTATGAAATTTAAATTATTGTACCTAATATATATATATGTGATATTTTGCAGTCGATAGGTATTGGAAATGATGTAGCTTTAGCCAATCAGAGTCCGGATCTAGAAACAAGTAGTTGGTTGGTTAGTTAAATTGAAGCTTACTATTTACTGGCTTTTTTGCATTATTTTTATAGATTGTATTTATTTATTTTATATATTATATTATTTTTTTAATGTTTAGATAGTATATTTAGTTTATTTTGGAAGAAAGAGTCCTTTATTCTGTCAGTACATACATATGTAACGCAAAAACATCGTTCAAATGGATTCGAGAGCGGTCAAAATGGATATTTTCTTTGAAATATGATACCCGAAATTTTTCTTGATAACAATACTTCTTTTCCTTTGTAGAAGAAAATAAAAAACGAAGCAAATATTCATTGAAAGTTCTTTTATAATTGCTTAATAAGTGCTTGATGCAATTTTTTTCTTTTCTTTTTTCGTTTTTCCCTCACTTATTTAAAAAAAAAAGAAAAAAAAAAAAAAAGCAAAAAAAGCTGGTGATTTTTGCTCGGGTCAGTTACTGATGCAACTCTTTAAAAGTTTCGCGGTAAGAATAGTAGAGGTTTTCAATGCTTTCAGTAAAATATCCTTTTCTTTCTTTGTTTGGGTCAGTTCCCATTGCATAGCCTACGATTTGTTAGAAATTCGTTTAACTTCTTACAAGTTAAAGTTTTCTTCATTATGACAGCTTTCATTCTCGGTTAGTGTTATAGTATTCATTTGTCATTTTTCGATTAAGTCTTTCATTTCTCTTTCTTCCTTATCGGAAAATGCTTCCCCCCCAATTTCTTTTGCAATTTGTACGATTTCTTTGGCTTCATTTTCAATGGATGAAATTCCTTTAAACTTGTTGATAACTTCCTGGCCGGAAATGATGTCAGCAAGCATTCAGGGTTGAGGAAGCAAAGATAAATAGCGTATGAATGAAATTCTAGCATTGGACAAATTAAATGGAAACAATTAAGATAACGCGTATAATGCGGAATCGCATTCCACGAATCAGCGCTCGATATTGTTTACTGTAGTATGATTAAATTAGAAATATAACGTAAGTCATTTACTCATTCTCATAATTGCAGATCATTCTTTTATCAGCACTAAATGGGGTAAAAAGAATAATAACGGGTCAGATGAAATAGATGTGTTATGATCTGTTTAATGCATGAAATTAAGATGTATTTAATCAAGAAATGCTCATATCACACTTCATTCCAAATGAACGGAGAAATGTTCAAAAGGCTGAGGGGATAACAGGAATTCAAAGGAGAAATGGTTTAGTCCTTCAAGTGACCATATTGTTCGCAATCCTTCTCTTTTATATATTTATATATATATATTTAAATATTTTCTTTTATAATATTATTAATTACTTGCTGTTTTGCCATTCAGCTGATCATTCTTTCCTTCTTGCTCTAAACAGAAATAATATGTAGTTAAGAAAATTGATTTTATTACCGCAATATTTTTTAAACTGTTTTACATCACAGGCTTGAATCTTTTATCTGAAGAAAAAATTTTACCATTTGTGCTACATTTCAAAACACGCAAGCAATTTTAACTACTTTAAAACGGTAC
The DNA here is from genome assembly GCA_000611955.2 of Stegodyphus mimosarum. NCBI lineage: Eukaryota > Metazoa > Arthropoda > Arachnida > Araneae > Eresidae > Stegodyphus > Stegodyphus mimosarum. The sequence continues at coordinate 720,197 of KK113248.1, forward strand.
TTTATCGGTGAAAATGATTCAGATTATTCTAAAGGACAACCAGATTAGTTTAACGATAAATTATCTTAACAAGTATAACATGAGTTGGTATGTTTAGTCCAAAGGGGAAATTTGCCCAGAAGAACTATTAATTTCGTTTTGGCATTTTGCGTTGATTCATTAAAAGTCTTGTTTCACTTTTCAAATTGTTGCCACCACATATTATCGCCCTGTATTATATTTAAAGAAACTAAATAATGACGAATCTGCATAAATGTTTCTCGCACTGTGATAAAACGACGGTACCTCCAGCCATCGAATATTGAGTATTGAACGTTTCCATCCGAATGTAGGTATCTGGACGACCAAATTTGAAATTTATTCTATTATCGGTTTCATATTGTGTAAAACTTTAACGAAAATTTGATTAGCAAACTCAAGGATTTCAAAGCGAGCCACGGCAACGCTGTACAGAAAAAACATTTTTATCTCGAGAGCCTGAGACTGTGTATAGGAAATTCTAAGGATATGCCCAGTTTAAAATTATTTTGAGATATTGTTTTTTAACTGAATTTTATGCTTTAAGTGTGAAGAACATGATATTTAATAAATAAAGGTAACACACAAAATGCTAAAAAAACGCCCCTTTGGACGCAATTTAAATTCTGAAAGCTTTCAGATTTTCTTTTTTTCATTGTAGATTTTCAAATACTTTCAAATAATTTTAACAACGTGCGTAAACCACATTTGTGTTACTGTCGCTTTTAAGAAATATGGCAAATTTCAAAGCGTGCCAATATATAAATTCACGTATATCTCAGGAAATTTTGAATGAAAAACTCTAATGTTTTGCAGGTATGCTTAGATATACATCTATTTTAAGAGGATTGTAAAAATTTTACAGATTATAATTCAAAATGTTTTTCGAAAAATTTATAAAAATTATTTAAAAATATAAATTTTAAAAATAAATCATAAAAAATGAGCGAATTTTATTTGCAATGATTCTAAATTTCGAAATTCGAATTTTGGTGCGTTGGATATAAAAATGCTTATTTCGAAAATAATAAAAAATTTCTACTGTTTGTATGTTTGTTCACATTGTAGATTTCTGATCAATTATGATCAATTTTTTGCCACATTTAATCGACAAAAGTTAATAGGTGAAATACTGGCTGAAACTCGAAGTTTTTACGATAGTAGCGATAGTAGGTAAGAGCGAAACATATAGCGTTTGGTACCTTTCTTATGCCAAAGTTTCAATGCAAATGTATATGCAAACTTTAAAATTCTTCGAATTTGAAGCATATTGAACTCCAATTTCGTTTTTTTAAAAGCTACAAAAGTCTTTTCCTTTGTCGCCACCAATGACCTGAACCGGGCGAACTCTCCTCGCATCGTCGCACTACCCGTACGGTATCTGAACTTTTTACTTCCCAAAACGGAAATTTAGTGAACGCAAATCGGACAAAAAGATTTGTCGCGTCGTTAATCAGGACCCGGAAAACTTGAATGCAATCTTTTGCTTGTGTTTCAAACAGCCGTAGATCATGTTGTTTACTGAAACACATATTCGTCATGCTAATGCTTCAATAAAATGACTTATTGTCTTCGGTTGCCAAGTGCTTTTTTTTCTTCCCTCTCTCTAATATGTATGCACTTCAAATGCATCAACAGTGATTGGTTTCTGAAGCCCACATTACGCTGATCACTTAAGTGAAAACGTTGTGGGAAATACGTCAGAAATTTTATATATGTAGAATTAGAGATTTTCTAAATTTTTAATAACATGACTGAAATTGCTCTATGACGTTTACAAAAATTTAGGAAAATATGGCTCGGTGTTTTATTCAATCCAACCCATTTCCGCTTTATTATGACTCTGAAGTGTCATTCTCCTTTACTCGCGTAAATAACTGCCAAGTTAAATTACTAAAATCTTTACATTCCGTGCTTGCGTAATATATTTTTCAAATACTGGAAAAGTATCTAAATGAAAATTTAGATTTTTTAGAATAATTAAACGGCAAATTAGATTTGTTAGCCCAGAAGGGCTATTAATTTCGTTTTGGCATTTTGTGGCGTTTCTCTTTTCAAATTGTTGCCACCATATATTAGAACCCTGCATTATAGTATTTAAAGAAATTAAATAATTAAAAATCTACATGAATGTATGTATATTTCTCGCACAGTAAAAAAACAACGGTACCTAAAGCCATCTAGTTTTGAATAATGTAGTCATCCAGTCGAATAGGGGCGTCTGGAAGCCGCAATTTGGAATTCGTTATATTATCTATTTTCATATTTTGTAAAACTTTAACTAATTTTTGATGAACAAACTCAACGATTTCAAAGCGAGACATGGCAACACTGCACGGGGAAAAACATTTTTATCTCCAGCGTGCAAGACTGTGTATCGAAAATTCTAAAGATATGTTCATTTTAAAATTATTTTGCTATGTTGCTTTTGAACTGAATATTATATTTTAAGTGCGAAGAACATGATATTTAATAAATAAAGGTAACCCGCAAAACATTAAAAATGCCACGTTGGGGGTAATATAAAATCTGAAAACTTTCAGATTTTTTTATTATTAATTTTTCAGAAATTTTGGTCTAAGAAACCTAACCTTTTTAATTTTTTTTAGAAAAATTAGACTATCTTCGATATAATTATTATAATTCAATATTGACAGATTCTCAGCAATATGGAGATAGATTGGGGCATATAATTGTTATTTAATTTATAAAAATCTTTGCCTATTTATTCTATTTTGTGTCTGTTATGTAACTAGATCATATAAGCCAGTGCTCCCCAACCGTTTTATCACCGCGGACCGGTCAACGTTTGACAATTTTACCGCGGGCCGTTGGGGGGGATGTTGATTGCTTATATTTTAGATTATTTTTATTTATTAATTTTAATTTAATTGTTTTCCATACATGCCTTTGAAATAAAATACAGTTACACCAAAAAATAAATATAAAGTGATTTAACATTTTAACTTACTCGAACGTTAAATCAATGAGAACCCTGAGCTTTTTTCTTTGAAATGAGACGGTTCCATCTGGAAGTAATCGAAGACAATGATACCCTAAGTGTGTTCCTTATGTCCAGTTTTAATTTAATGTGCTGCTTAAGTCGTTTAATTTTAATGAAACACTGATGTTTTTAATTTGGGGTATAAACCTAGGAATTTAAATTGTTTCAATGAAATGGGCGGCTCGGTACTATTGGACCGGGGGTTGGGGACCACTCATGTAAGCCAATGGATGGTTATTGCCATATTAACATATCTGGCCGGGACTTCGAAGTAAGAAAATTTTTTATTACATTATAGGGATTTACAGTTATTTTAAATAATTAGTTTAATTTAATTTAAAGCAACTTTCCTATAAGCCTTCATTTCCCTAATTGCCAATGTCAGAATATTTTAATTTGTTAACGCACGTGAAGTAATGCAAATTCTAGTTTGAGGAGAAAATGTTTAAATAACGAGTTCTAGAAGGGAAAGTGAGAGAGTGTGGGCGAACACTGTACTTTTGTAGCGTGAGCTTCTGCTTGGCATTGATTGCTGGTTAACGTGGCGTAACAGCTATTACTTTGCTGATACTAGAATTTCAACGCTCTTTTAGGAAACAGGATAGTCTGAGCCTGACTCTACTACTTCTTAATATCTTCAAATTTTTAGTCCAGTTCTTGCTATTTGAGTTTCCGCCCGAGTGAGGCGTAGTGTGTTAGCGTCAAGTCGACGCATTGTGAATTTTAAAAGAGTTAATAAAGGGTTCTTTTACCCTTCTCCTGTGTGATTTCTACACGCATCTCAGATGTTACAATACAAGAATGACCAGAGGGCCGTACAACATAATTATGAAATCTGATGACACCAGAGATGGTACTGCGTTGTTATTTAGTTATAAAGCGCATGAAATTTGAATCCTGCGATTAATTATGATAACATTTCTCAATAACCAACAAAATTTTCTTAATTAACAAAAATGTTAGAAAATCAGATTTTTTTTTTCGTAAATAATTTGTATCGAAAGGGCAACAATTAGGCAGGGCACGAAATATTTGTATATTGGTTGCTTCGTAAAATCCAGCATTTTAAGTTAGTTTACATTTTATCCTAAAATTACACACATTCCTTATTTCATTTGGAAACTTAATAACAGTCAGTAAGCACTTTTGTTCAAAAAATATCTCTATTTATGTTTTTCATAAATATTAAACATTCTTCAAGAGATAATTAATTGAAAACCTGAATACTGCACAGAATTTCAGAATTTTGATAACCTCTTCTTAATTAAATTATTTGCATTAAATAAGAACAGAATTTTATAATTTTAGGAATCTTTTAGTAAGTTGATAATACTGTCAGCGATGAATTAATTTAATCAATTTGCGGTGTCTTTATTAGAAATACAGTGTACTTATTAATCTTGATGATTCGGGCAACTAAAATTTTACCTTACAATTATATTCGTTGTTATTATTAAGTCTTATATTATCCCTAAAAAGATTGGTTTTTATGTAGCAAATAAGTTACTTCGCCCTCATGGAAGTATGGAAAAAAATTTTTATTAACTATCTGGTAGCTTAGTTTTCAGTATGTTTCGCCATAAAACGTTTTATTAGATGCTTCTCGATAATAATTAAAATTTAGAAATTTGAACTTTTCTTAAATCAGCTAGCCCCTTTGGACTAAAAAACCTGTTATCACAAAAATTCAAGAGGAGTATGCAAATTCTTGCCAGATGTACGAGATCCCTTCCAAACATCAGAAAATTACCAATTGTACGAGAATAAATCCTAAATTTTCGACAGATATAAAATCTTTTGATGTTATTTTTAATGTTACACAAAATGTTTGCAGATATACTACTGCTGTTGAGTGTGAGATTGATTATC